>JABUQX010121901.1:0-12500 GCA_015478945.1 Trachelipus rathkii | reverse complement strand
GAATGAGAATCTGGAGAAAGATTGCAATGGGAATACACAGTCATGTTTCAAAAAACTCGCTGGTAAGCCAGAGTGCAGTTTAAGAAATAAAATGACTCTTTGAATTATTTAGCTCTCTATATATTCTGTAGTAAATTATATCTGATCATCCTTAGATAACTTCTCGAATACTGCTGAACTCAATTTCCTGTATGATTGGTAACATCATCTCTCTACAAAAAATATTTTCTACTATGAATAAGATATTTTGGTTGAAATGGGCAATAAATTCTATGAATCCCTTCTCTTCTGTGACTGCTTACATTTGGCGTACTCATTGCGATAAATTCAATTATTTTCTGTGATTTGTGAGGTCATTGATATGCCAAATCTTTTTTATGGGAGAAACTCTCCTCAAAACTCACTTATTTCACGGCTTTGATCTATTGCTCTTTTGTGGTTTCCCCTGTTCTAGAAAATACAAGACTCCTCCCTTTTAAATTAAAATTTTTTTGGACTTCCTGTTTCTTCAAATGATGATTTGCCATATTGTCATTGAAAGTGGCGGAGGTTAGTAAAAAAAAGATTTAGTTGAAAAAGTTATATAAAATATATTTTTTTTACATTTTATATAGTTAAAGGAAAGTTCATAAGAAATTCGTTCCGGCCGGAATCTCCGCCGGAATTTTTTTTGTGATTCCGGCTAATTCGGTTCCGGCCGGAACTCCAAATTCAGTTCCGGTACAACCCCTAATATATATATATATATATATATATATATATATATATTATATATATATTATATATATATATAATATATATATAATATATAATATATATATATAAGTATATAATATGTAAGAGAGAAGAGAGACGAGAGAGAGAGAGAGAAGACGAGAAGAGAGAAGAGGAGGAGAGAGAGAGAGAGAGAAGTTTATAAAAAATCTTTTTTAAATTTTCACTACTTATTATTATTATTATTATTATTATATCTATTATTATTATTATTGATTATTATTATTATTATTAATATTATTATTATTTACAGCCTCTCAAAGTTGTTAAAATTTCTTTACTAATGACTCTTTAAATAGTTTTGTTCCGTATAACTGCACTGTATAAATGACTAAAATTTAATTGTAGAAACATAGAAACAGAAAATATAGCGACAGTAAAAAGCCACATAGGTCTATCGAGACTGTCCCCAGTCTAACTAGAGTAAATAGGCAAAATGACCCAACATGCTCATACAAAACACACACCGAACCTAGGGCTTGTCAATATCTTACATTGTATACACCAATAAGGCTAATACCAAAAGTAAAAACTATATCTAAGGTACAAGCTAACCACGTACGCTACAAGCTTTAATAAATTTATTGTCACATTTATAACCATATGACTATTTCTAAATACTCACCGATTTGGCTTAGTCAAAATACACTATATGATGCGCAAACTATCTATATATTTGTCAAATCTTCTTAAATGCTGAAAGTGAGGCAAACTCAGCAACCTCCTGCGGCAAACCATTCCAAAAATTAACAACCCTATTATTGAATGAATGGTTTCTTACATCATAGTGGCATGTAAATGCTTTTGTAGACTTGCATCATGTCCCCTATAAGAAATAACCTTTTTACAGAAAACATTCCAAACTCCTTTAGCTTCTCTTCATAGCTCTTCCCCTCAAAGCCCGAAATAATCCTTGCTGCTCTACGTTGCACTCTCTCCATATCTATAACTTTTCTTAAATAAGGAGCCCAAACTTGTGCACAATACTCTAATACTGGCCTAAACTAGCTTTTATACAACTTATACTTATAACCTCCTTGCTCTTGTAAACGAAATTGCCATTTATTATACCTAGCGTATTATTAGCTTTATTCCTTGCTTCCAAACGCTGATTAACCACTTTCAGATTACTGCTTATAATTACACCCTAACTTTTTCTCGGTCCGCAGACTCAAGCCAATTTTCATTCGTATCGTAGTAAAATCTTTTATTTGAGTAACTTATGTGAAGAACCTCACACTTTTTGCTATTAAAATTCATTTGCCACATACCTGCTCACCCAAGAAGTTTATCAAGATCATTTTGAATCCATCATTATTCTTCATTATTCCATCATTATTAGTTACAGAGATAGCCACTTTGGTGTCATCTGCAATCTTAGAAACCTTACATTTAAGTCCTTGATCGAAGTTATTTATATTTATATGAGGAACAATAGTGGCCCCACCACTGAACCGTCCAGGCATACAGCTCGGTACTTTTGAGTTTTAAAATTAAAAAAAAAAAAAAAAAAATATCCAAAGCTAAAGATTTTCCATTTAGAATGATAATGTTTGAAACAATTTACGTTTGTAAAATTTTTTCTCATCTCAATATTTAAAAAAAAAAAATTTCGTGTGTAATTTATAACCGTTTAAAAATAAAAAAAAATTACAAACGCAAAAAAACAAAACAAAAGAAAATAGTTTTTGTTTTGCTTGCTCTTGTAACAAAAAAAAAAAACAAAAAAAAAACGTTAATTAAACAAAATGAGCGTTTGTTTGCACTTATATATATATATATATATATATATATATATATATATATATATATATATTATATAAATATATATATATATATATATATATATAATATATATATATATAAATATATATATATTATATATATATATAGTATATATATATATATATATATATATATATATAAAAGTAGTTACGGAACGTCCGGAGCTCCTACAGCTTTTTCTCAAAAAGTATAAGAGCTATCGGTCTGAAACTTGGAATATAATCTATGTATGGGATAAGCATGAAACCGTGTAAATTTCAAGTCTGTGGGATGTATATAGATTTAGAGGGGGGTCACCCCCGAGAGCGTATCCGCTACGCCCTCGTTTATACCCTTTTGGCTTTCCAAACCCAAGATTGAGTTAGGCCTAACGAGAGTTTAGGCTCGAGCATGCATGACGTAATTCGTCGCGAGACGAGATATACGTCAGCGCTCGGTAGGCGCGCATGCGCATACACACTACACATACTTATTATTATTATTATTACTTATTATTATTATTATTATTATTATATTATTATTTAATTATTATTATTATATTATTATTATATTATTATTATATATTATTATAATATATTAACATCGAAGATCGATTTCGAAGGGAATCGAATCTGAGCCGAAAAACGATCCCTGTAAGGGATCGTTTTTTTTACGCCCTCCTACTTTGCTTTCCGCCGAGGCTGCTTCTTCGCATCCGGTTCTGAGTCCAATATATATCTACATGGGTGTAGAGTTATCAATCGTGCTAAATTTGGAGGGTGTGAGAGGGTGTAACCTGTTGTATACGAAGTTTACGTCCCCGAGCCGGTCTCCCTGAGGGGAACCGCACCCCCTAAAAAAAAATTAAAAATGGTCGTAGGAAAATTGAAACTTTTGGAGACAGGAGAGAGGAGTGGAGTCGGGAGAAGGAGTGCGAGTGGTATTCGGCTTCGCGAGTTCCAGAACCCCACGGAGGGGGGTCCCCCCTTTGAAAATAGAAGAAGAAATGCATGGAATGCAAAACAGAGGAAGAAGAAGAAGAAAGGAAGAAGAAAGGAAGAAGGAGGAAGGAGGAAGGAAGAAGGAAGAAGAATGAGGAAGGAGGAGTCTGAGAAGGATTCAGAGTTGGTAGTGGTACCGGTGCTGACTCCGGTGCGGTGCCGAGTTATTAAATTTTTGTGTAATGATACAATATTGGTCTTTTATATATGTATTGCGGTCTGTAGATTTCGAAAATAAAGGTTTCAGAATCATAAAAATAAAAAAAATTAAATAAATAAATAAATAAATAAATAAAATTTCTTATTCTTTTTATGTTTATAGATTACAAATTTACGTTTTTACATACCCTAAAGCAGTAAATCAGTAAATCAAACCACCATCCAACCACTATCCTGCCACCCTCCTGTCCAGTTGTGATCTATTGATCTATTGATTAAGGTCAAATTTTTACTAAAATTTTAACGTTTACATACCCTAAAGCAGTAAATCAGTAATCAAACCACCATCCAACCACCCACCTGTCCCACCTACCAGTCCAGTTGTGATCTATTGATTCAAGTCAAATTTTTTACTAAAATTTTAACGTTTTACATACCCTAAAGCAGTAAATCAGTAAATCAAACCACCGATCCAACTACCATCCACCCACCTACCAGTCCAGTTGTGATCTATTGATCTATTGATTCAAGTCAAATTTTTTTTTATAAAATTTTAACGTTTTACATACCCTAAAGCGGTAAATCAGTAAATCAAACCACCAACCAGCCACCATCCCGCCACCCTTCTGTCCAGTTGTGATCTATTGATCTATTGATCTATTGATTAAGGTCAAATTTTTACTAAAATTTTAACGTTTTACATACCCCTTAAAGCAGTAAATCAGTAAATCAAAACACCCTCCCCAGTACCCTCCACCCTCCTGGTCAGTTGTGATCTATTGATCTATTTATCTATTGATTCAAGTCACTTTTCGAGTATCATTTTTAAACATAACATAAAAATCAAGTTCTTTATACAAAAGATCAATCAATATATGTCAACGTAACAAGGTTTTCACATTAATAAAACTTACTTAGCATCATCTAAACTAAGAATATAATACACAATGACAAAAACTAACACACCTTACACACGAATAAACTACTAACATTAACAAAGTGTCCACACTTTAACAACACTAAAGAACAGCATAACATCTAAAAACGTACCCTATTCACAACTTGTCAAGCATATCTCTAACATAACAATGCTAATTTTTACATGGTAATATTAAACAAAAATTTATCACAACATGGGTTATTAGCATACTGATCAACGGATAATACCTAAACCATAATAAAGTTGCACATGCGTTAAAGCCAACCATGGTGCTAACAATGAAGTAAGAAAATTAAGATACAAAAGACAAACCTAAAACACAACTTACACATTGAAATAAAACTGTAACATTAACAAAGTTCCACACTTAACACCACTAAAGTAACTAACACTGCACGCAAAACGTAACCTATTCTTACTTTTTCAAGCATATCTCTAACATATTATCGTTAATATTAACATGGTAATATTTAACTAAAATTTATCACAACATTGGTTAATTATCTTACTGATCAACGAATATACTCTAACATAATAAGGTTTCCACATCAATAAAACTAACACAGCGTAACATGAACTAAGAAAAATAATGTACAAAAGACAAACTAACACAACTTAAACAGGAATAAACGGTCAACGTTAACAAAGTTTCCACACTTAACAACAGTAAGTAACTAACATAAACATTCAAAAACGTTAACTTATTCAACACTTGCTCAAGCATTCTCTACATAACAATGTATTTTACATTTAAAATATCATAATCCCCAACAAATAGGTGCAAACATAACAAAGTTTTATCCAAACATAACATAAAAATGACCAAAGTTTTTATCCAAACATAACATAAAAAAATAAGTTCTTTGAATAAAAATATCATAGTAAAGTGTAATTTTTACCGAATTAAAGCAGTAAATCATAAAATCAAATCACCCCTCCCTCTCTCTCTCTCCCTCCCTACCCATCCTGTCCATGTCCTTTTGATCTTTCGATCTAATAATTCAGGTCACATATCGAGTACCATACGTTAAACATTAGTACAAAAATAAGTTTCTTTATATACAACCAACGGAATATATGCTAACGTAACATTGTTTTCACATTAATTAAAGCAACATAGCGTTACCAAAAACGTAAGAATAATAATGACAATGACAAAAACTAACACACCTTACACACGAAAAACTACTAACATTAACAAAGTTCCACACTGAACACACAACACTAAAGCACCTAGCACAGCTTACAAAACGTAACCTATTCACACTTTTTCAGCCTCATCTAAACAATCATTGTTTTGATCTTTCGATCTAATGATTTACGTCACATTTCGAGTATCATTTCTATAAAACATAACACAAAAATGAGCTTTATATACTTTAAACAGCGAATATATGCTTAACATACAATGTTTGCACATATAATAAAGCTAACATAGCGTCATATAAACTAAGAAAATACTGTATAACGACCAAACTTAACACAAAAACTTTACCGCTAATAAACAGTTAACATAACAAAAGTTCCACACTTAACACCAGTAAAAGTAACTACCATTGCGTACAAAACGTAACCTATTCATACTTTTCAAGCATATCTCTTAACATATTAACGTTAATCTTTACATTGACACATTAATATTTAACAAAAAATTTATCATAACCATGTATAACGTAAACATAACAAAGTTTTATCCTAAACATAACATAAAAATAAGTTCTTTGAATAAAATATCATGGTAAAGTGTACTACTTTACCGAATTTAAAGCAGTAAATCAGTAAATCAGTAAATCAAACCACCCGTCCCCGCTCCGCCCCATCCTACCCATCCTGTTCATGACCTTTTTGATCTATTGATCTATTGATTAATGTCATATTTCGAGTATCATTTCGACTAAACATAACACAAAAATAAGTTTTTTATATACTAACCATCGAATATATGCTAACGTAACAAAGTTTTTACATTAATAAATCTAACATAACATAACCTGAACTAAGAATATAATGTACAACGACAAACCTAACACACCAAACGTACTAATAAACTACTAACATTAACAAAGTTCCGCACTTAACAACGGTAAAGTACCTAACACTTCGTACAAAACGTAACCTATTCCCACTTTTTTCAAGCATATCTCTAACATATCATTGTTAATTTTACATTAACATCGTAATATTTAACAAAAAATTTAGTATAACCCTGTCTAATCATCATACTGACAACGAATATAATGCTAACGTTCCGAATTTTTAACATCAACTTCGTAATATTTTAACAAAAATTCATCATAACCTCGTCTAAATATCATAATCCCCAACGAATAATTGCAAAGACAACAAAGTTTTAACTAACCATAACATAAAAATAACAAAATTTTATCCTGACATAGCATAAAAATAAGTTCTTTGAATAAAATATCACAGTAAAGCGTAATAGTTTACTGATTTTAAAGCAGTAAATCAGTAAATCAAACCATCCAACTCAGCAGTCCCCTACCCATCCATTCGCCTATGATCTATTGAACTTAAGCGGGTTTTAGGTCTCAGCCCGAAGAGCTGAGACCTTACACCTCCTTCGGAGGGGTAAAACCCGCTTACACCCCTTCGGGGTGATCCCCCCTCTCAGGATTCACACCCTTTCAAGGGGCGCATCCCATTGGGTTTTCTCTCGGGAGGTGATGTGTTGCTTTAGATACTCTTGGTTAATGAAAGCTGTTTATTCGTAAGTTAGGTACGTTATGTTAAATATTACTATGACTGTGTGAAATTAACACTGATTTGTTAGAGAAATGATGAGTTTTGTAAGATATTACTGTGTTAACTGGCGATGATATGTTAGAAACGTGAGGCTATGTTAAGATTTTGTTGAGTAATGTTAGGTTTGCCCGAGAATTTTGCTAATGTCTACGCTTATTCATAGTTCAAATGATGTTATACTCGAGACGAGTGACACTGATCGAGATCAGTGTCAATCATAGTTCAAGATGCAAGGTATACTTGATGATTGGCCACTTTTTTAAGGAATTTGTTAGATTAATTACGTCTTTACCTGTTGCTGAAATGCGGGAAAAGTGGGAACAGCGAGTATGTATGACGTTAGCTACTTTACCTTTGATAAGTAGGGAATTTTCAGGATGTTAGCGGATTATTTATACGCGAGGTATGTTAGGTTTGCATTTGTACATTATATTCTTAGTTCAGGTTATGATATGTTAGCTATATGTGATGCTTAAAACGTTTGAAGCAAATCATATATTTCGTAGATTTCAGTATATAAAGAACTTATTTTTATGTTATGTTTATCCCAAAATGATACTCGAAATATGACTTAGATCAATAGTTCAATAGATCAATAGGCGAATGGATGGGTAGGGGACTGCTGAGCTTGGATGGTTTGATTTACTATTATACTGCCTGTAAAAATCAGTAAACTATAGGACCCAATACTGCTGATATTTTAATGTCAAAGAACTTATTTTATGCTATGTCAGGATAAAATTTTGTAATTTATGTTATGGTTAGTTAAAACTTTGTTGTCTTTGCAATTATTCGTTGGGGATTATGATAGTTAAGTAAGGTTATGATGAATTTTTGTTAAAATATTACGAAGTTGATGTTAAAAAATTCGGAACGTTAGCATTATATTCGTTGTCAGTATGCATGATTAACAGGGTTATACTCAATTTTGTTAAATATTACGATGGCTTAATGTAAAATTAAAATGATATGTTAGAGATTATGCTTAAAAAAGTGGGGAATAGGTTTACTTTTGTTACGAAGTGTAGCGTACTTTACCGTTGGTTAAGATGCGGAACTTTGTTAATGTTAGTAGTTTATTAGTACGTATGGTGTTTAGTTTGTCGATTTAACATTATATTCTTAGTTCAGGTTATTGTTAATGTTAGATTAATTAATGTAAAAAACCTGTTTACGTTGCATATATTCGCATGGTTAGTATATTAAAAAAACTTATATTTGTGTATGTTTAGTCGAAATGATACTCGAAATTATGACATTAATCAATAGATCAATAGATCAAAAAGGTCATGAACAGGAGGATAGGATGGTCGGAGTGCTAGGGGCTGACTTTACTGATTTACTGATTTACTGCTTTAAATTCCGTAAAGTAGTACACTTTACCATGATATTTTTTATCCAAAGAACTTATTTTTATGTTATGTTTAGGGATAAAACTTGTTATGTTTACAGTTATTCGTCAGTTCTGTATGATAATTAACCAATGTTATGATAAATTTTTGTTAAATATTAATGTGTCAATGTAAAGATTAACGTTAATATGTTAGAGATAGCTTGGAAAAAGTATGAATAGGTTACGCTTTTGTACGGCAATGTAGTTATCTTTACTGGTGCGTTAAGTGTGAAAACTTTCGTGTAATGTTAACCTGTTTATTAGCGCGTAAAGTTGTGTTTAAGTTTGTCGTGTATACATTATTTTTCTTATTATATGACGTATGTCTAAGCTTGAATTAATGTGAAAAACATTGTTATGTTAGCATATATTTCGCTGGTTAGTATTTAAAGAACTCATTTTTGTGCTATGTTTATTAGAAATGATACTCGAAATGTGACGTAAATCAATAGTGTTAATGTAAAATTAACAAATTGATATTATTAGAGATATGCTTGAAAAAAGGTGTGAATAGGGTACGTTTTGTATGCTGTGCTAGGTACTTTAGTGTTGTTAAGTGTGGAACTTTTGTTAATGTTAGCAGTTTATTCGTGTGTAAGGTGTGTTAGTTTTGTCATTGTACATTATATTCTTAGTTCTGGTAATGCTATGTTAGCGTTATTAATGTGTGAAAACAATGCTACGTTAGCATATATTCGTTGGTTAGTATTAAAAGAACTTATTTTATGTACTATGTTTAACCGCCAATGGTACTCCGCATAGTGACACTGAATCATTAGATCAAAGATCAAAAAGGACATGGACAGATGGGTAGGCGAGGCAGGGAGGGGATGCGGTGATTTGATATACTGATACTGCTTTAAATTCGGTAAACTATTACACTTTACCAAGATATTTTCATTCAAAAGAACTTATTTGATATGTTTAAGATAAAACTTTGTTATTTTATGTTATGTTTGGATAAAACTTTGTTATGTTTTGCAATTATTTGCTGGGGATTATGATATTTAATGTAAAATAACATTTTATGTTAGAACATGCTGGAGCAAGTGTGAATAAAGTTAACCGTTTGAATGTTATGTTAGTTACTTTCTCTTGTTAAGTGTGAAACTTTGTTAAACGTTACCCGTTTATTCCTGTTTAAGTTGTGTTAGGTTTGTCTTTGACATTATTTCTTAGTTCATGTTTACGCTTACGTGTTAGTTTATTGATGTGGAAAACTTTATTATTTTAGAGTATATTCGTTGATCAGTATGATAATTAACCAATTTTTGTGATAAAATTTTGCTAAATGTTACTGTGTCAGTAGTAAGGTTAACGATAATATGTTAGAGATATGCTTGAAAAAGTGAAGAATAAGGTTCCGTTTTGCGTGCAGTTAGTACTTTAGTGTGTTAAGTGTGCAACTTTGTTAATGTTAACCGTTTATTCCTGTTTAAGATAGTGTTAGTTGTCTTGTACATTATTTTCTTACTTCATGTTACGCTATGTTAGGCTTTATTGATGTGGAAACCTTATTATGTTGAGAGTATATTCGTTGATCAGTATGATAGGTAACCCAATATGGTTATGATAAATTTTTGTAAATATTACCATGTTAATGTAAAATTAACATTGTTATGTTAGAGATATGCTTGACAAAAGTGAGAATAGGTTACGTCTTTGATGTTATGCCTAGTGACTTTAGTGTTGTTAAGTGTGGGAACTTTGTTAATGTAAGTAGTTTATTCGTGTGTAAAGTGTGTTAGTTTTTGTCATTGTGTATTATATTCTTAGTTTAGATGATATGCTAAGTAAGTTTTATTAATGTTGAAAACGTTGCTTCCGTGCATAGATTGATTATCTTTGTATACAAGAACTTGATTTTAATGTTTGTTATCCAAAAATGATACTCGAAAATGACTTGAATCAATAGGATCAAATAGATCAAATAGATCAGCAAACTGGAACTGGTAGGTGGTGGATGTAGTTGACGGTGGTTTGATTTACTGATTTACTGCTTTAGGGTATGAAAACGTTAAAATTTTAGTAAAAATTTGACCTTAATCAATATAGATCAAAGATCAATAGATCCACAACTGGACAGACAGGAGGGTGGCGGGATGGTGGCTGGTTGGTGGGTTTTGATTTACTGATTTACCGCTTTAGCGGATTTGTAAAACGATTTACAATTTTAGCAAAAAATTTGACTTGAATCAATAGATGCAATAGATCACAACTGGACTGGTAGGTGGGTGGATGGTAGTTGGATGGTTTGATTTACTGATTTTACTGCTTTAGGGTATGTAAAACGTTAAAATTTTTAGTAAAAAATTTGACTTGAATCAATAGATCAATAAGATCAATAGATCACAACTGGACTGGTAGGTGGGTTTATGGTGGTTGGATGGTGGTTGGATGGTGGTTTGATTTACTGATTTACTGTTTAGGGTATGTAAAAACGTTAAAATGTTAGTAAAAATTTGACCTTAATCAATAGATCAATTAATCAATAGAGTCACAACTGACAGGAGGGTGGCAGGATGGTGGTGATGTGTTTGATTACTGATTACTCTTTAGGGTAATGTAAAAAAACGTAAAATTTGTAATCTATTAAACATAAAAAGAATAAGAAATTTTATTTATTTATTTATTTATTTAATTTTTTTATTTTTATGATTCTGAAACCTTTATTTTCGAAATCTACAGACCCAATAACATATATAAAGACACCAGTATTGTATCATTACACAAAAATTTAATAACTCGGCACCGCACCGGAGTCAGCACCGGTACCACTACCAACTCTGAATCCTTCTCAGTCCTCCTTCCTCATTCTTCTTCCTCTCTTCCTTCCTCCTTTCCACCTTCTATCCTTCTCTTCTTCCTTTCTTCTTCATTCTTCTTCCTCTGTTTGCATTCCATGCATTTCTTCTTCTTTTTTCAAAGGGGGGCCCCCTCCGTGGGGTCTCTGGACTCCGAAGCCGAATCCAACTCCAACTCCTTCTCCGACTCCAACTCCTCTATCCTGTTTCCAAGTTTCAATTTTCTACGACCATTTTAAATTTTTTTTTAGGGGGTGGGGTCCCCTTCGGGGAGACCCTCGGGGACGTAACTTCGTATACAACAGGGTTACAACACCCTCTAACACCCCTCCAAATTTTAGCACGATATGATAACTCTAACCCATGTGTAGATATATATTGGACTCAGAACCTGGATGCGAAAGAAGCAGCCTCGGCGGAAAGCAAAGTCGGAGGCGTTAAAAAAAAAACATCCCGTACCAGGATGTTTCGACCTCAGATTCGATTTCCTATCGGAAATCGAATCTTCATCTAATAATAATAATAATAATAATAATAATAATAATAATAATAATAATAATAATAATAATAATAATAATAATAATAATAATAATAATAATAATGTGTATGTGTATGCGCATGCGCATGCGCGCTCTCACGCGCTGACGTAATCTCGTCTCCGACGAGTTACTCATCAACGCTCGAGCCTAACCTCGTTAGCCTAACTCAATCTCTGGTTTGTCTCTAAAGCCAAAAGGGTATAAACGAGGGCGTAGCCGGGATACGCACTCGGGGTGACCCCCCTCTTATACATCCTACAGACTTGAAATTTACACGGTTTCATGCTTATCCCATACATAGATTATATTCCAAGTTTCAGACCGATAGCTCTTATACTTTTTTGAGAAAAAAGACTCTCTCTT
>JABUQX010121898.1:0-18352 GCA_015478945.1 Trachelipus rathkii | reverse complement strand
GTTAAATGCTTGCATGAAACCCCTAAGGTCCAAAAAATTCATATATTTTTTAAAATTAATCGATGTTTTGAGATTCCTATAAGCAACTCTGCCAAATGTTATGCTCAAAATTTATTCCCACCACCCCAGTTTCCTTTTAAGTTTTTGGTATATTTATTGTATGATAGTGGCATTCTGCAACTTATTAGGCAGTATTTAAGGTATTTCAATATATTTTGCCTTTATTTTTAATAGAATATAAATAAAACTTAACTCACTGCAACTAGAATTAAACTGAATGTGTATTTTCTTACATCAAGGTGACATGTTTTTTTTTTTTTTTTAAATTAAATGAGTATTTTTTTGCATCTTGGTGGCATGGTTTTTTTTTAACTTTATCATGCCCTGATTGGGGAATATAACACAAAATACTTTTGGTGTGGTTAGTTCAATGCATTACAGTATGTATACATACAAAATTTTATTTATATATGCAGTATGTAATTTTATAATATCTTTTTTATTTTTTTTTTAAATATATAGAATCATAGACTGTTTACCAATATACTGAACTAGTGCATTGTGTGTACCATATTAAATTCTGATTACTGGTCCTATATAATATTTTGGTCAATATTGTATTCTTAGTACCTAGGACAAAGCATTTTATAATCATTGTCTGCCAAGTTAATAGAGAATGTCTTATACCCTTACTTTCATAGACTTGGATTGAACAAAAATATTTAACCAAGAATTAAACCTAATAGATTACTTATGTCTATAAATATTGATCAATGAAGAAATGAAATAGTGACTGATAGCTGTTTAAGAAATTACCTTTTTGATACCTTAAGAGTACTCTTTTTGGAGTATATACTAGACACTAGTTAATTGAAAAGCTGCTATTAATTACCAGTATGTAGTTTTCAGAACTATATGTTGTTCCCATACACTTGTACCAACCTATTTATGAATATTTTCGCACTTTATATATTTCAATAATTATTATTTTAATGTTTTACAGTGCTTAGGCTATATTTTTAAAATATACTGTGTTCTTTATACTGATTTAAAATTAATATTATTATATTTTATTTTCTAGTTTCAGATTTGTTCATCATACATGAAAGGATCTGAAATGATACTAGTAAAATAATTTTAGGAAATAAACTACTACATTTTTTTGTTTTTAATGCATACACACCGTTTTATTTATACTGTATATTGATACATATATACAGTAATTTTAAAAAGTTTTATAAAATCCTGAAGAAGCTTTGTGCAAGAAACTGCCCCAAACTTTCATCAATAGGTAGGTTTAATATTATATATCATTGTAGTGATGTATTTATATCATATAAACTATATAAAAACGTAGGTTTATTTCTGTGTGTTTTAGTAGCTTGATATTTGAACAGCCTCATATTTTGGTGTAGTTTTCTAAGTTCGTGGCTTAAGTTCTGAGAAAGTTGTTACTTAAGAAAATAAAAGATTTTTCATAAACACGAGAGTTACGGGTAAAATAATTTTCTTAACTTAACTTAACTTTTCTGAACTTAGAAATTTTTTTAAACTTGAAAATTTTTATCGATAATATGAACTGATTCAAATATAGAATTTTCCTGTTTTATATATATCAGGTTAATGAACAATCATGTTATTCTAATTACAACCATAACATGCTTCACTTACCCACTGTTGTAGTTATAGGGTAACACGACACAAGAAAATAATGAATACACCATTGTGGGACATTCTCTCCTAAATAGTATACAAATGAAGCAAATGAAAACTTTATTTTTATACAGAACTTAATACCTATCAGAACATATAAATAGATACAGTAATAAATAATTATCAGAATATGTATATGAAATAACAAAGGACTTATATATATCATCCTAGTAAAACTATGCAATTCAGAATTTCAACTTATAAACCTGGTCATTCAAACAATAAAAAACAAGGTCAAGTATTCTGTTACCTTAATTTAGAAAAAAAAAAAAAAAAGGTGGGTTACATAATTGTTTACCATATTAATGTTAATAAGAAACTTCTTGTTGCATCGTGTTTGCTAGTGTTATAATCCGAGGCTCATATTTTGCAGTTTTCAGTTTTACACATGCAGCACTCGCATCTGCACCAACACGAATCCTGGTGATTGATTTTTATTAAATTCATATGATGTGAAAACAACGCTTCACGCGAGTATGAGGAACCAAATAATGTCAATAGAGCTAATAGCCAATTTTTTCATTGTTTCAAATGAGTTTGGTAAAAAATTCCATTCTACAAGAATGATATTTTTAGCCCTACTTTCGATAGATTTAGTATCTTTCTTTGATGATTTTATTTCATTTTGTTGTAATTTCTGGTTTATCTTAATAAATTTTAATTTCTACACTTCACTTTCTTGGAAGTTTAATAATTCCATTTCCTAGTTACCAAGGTCAAGCGAATCGAACTTTGATAACTTGAGATCTTCAAATTGAATAGTATGTGGATATTGGATGAATTATAAAGAAGTGTATGGATGCCTCCTGAAAGCTCTTCTCACAGTAGCATAATTGGACATTTGTTTGGTATAAATAGTTAAATACCTAAAAGCTAAGTGGGTCACTTTGTCAGTGGTTCGCCATCCCTGTTTTAGGGTAATATTAGACTAGTCTAATGTCTTATTTCTTCTTTTTTTCTTTTTCTTATATCTTCATAATATAACCATTTTGTAAAAAGCAAAGAAAATAAATAAATACAATTACCATACATAATTGAACACACAAATTACTGTATATTCATCTGATCAATACACATTCTTCGACTTCCTGTATACTTCCATTTTTTTTGGTCCTCTTTCCCCATTCTCTTTTTCAAATCTGATAAAAGATTTATTCCCTTTTATTTTATCAATTTTCTCATCCCAGCACAAGGCTATTTTTCTGTATTAGTATGGAATGGCAGAGCAAACAAAAATAAATTATACTTTATTAGAAAGTTAAACATCATATTTCGTTCAAGTATCTGATTCTGTCTCCAACTTTTATGAAACATGTATCCTCTGGCTCCACACCTTTTGTATTAGCGTATACATTTCAATTCACTATTCTAAAACTATACCTTTAACTCCAAATTATTATTATTTCTTCTTTTTCAATGAATAAATTTCATATAAACTTTCAATGAATAAATTAAAAATTGGCAAAATTAAAATTCTTTTTTCTATTTTATAAGGATACACTTATTTCATGAACCCATTTAACATTTTTAAAAACTTCAATTTTCATTTTGTATTAGAAAATTATATACCATATGTACTGAATTCCACCTCTTACTCATAATTAAATAGCTCATATATATTTTTCATTTAATTCATTCAAACACCAGCACTCAAATTTTCTAATTTATTCCAGCAATTATAACAATAACAAGCATGTTTATGTGTTTGTTTCAGTGGCTGTGGGGGAGCGGGGGGGTTCTTTCTTCAATAAGCTAAACTCTGTGACTTTGCACTTATCTGATTTCTCTCTAGCTTTTTCATTCACTAAACGTAGCAATGTATATGGTATAATTATCCCACATTTATTTCCTCTGTAAGCTTAGGATTAACCTTACTTTATTTGTCCATATTTTTGGATGTAAAATGTGTCACAGTTCTACCAATGAAATAAATTTGCTTAGAATTGGAGAAATTTTCTTCCAATTTTGGTTACTTGGTAAATAATAGGAAATCAACTGTCACATATGTGTAAATGTGTAACATTCATTGTAAGACTGTTTGAAGTAACGATGCATAAAGCATATTTTAACGAGAATTGTCTGAATTTTTCAAAAAAAAAAATTATTTATTTTTATGCATTACAGTTTCTCATTAATATGGTAAAAGATGGATTATTTTTGACCTTGATTCTTGATAATTAAATCTAGGATAAACTTTTATTTCTTATTTTATATTTTACTGTAGAATGGGGTTTGATGTAACAAGATTTCAAGGTGATGTCGATGAAGAATTGCTTTGTCCAATTTGTTCAGAAGTTTTACAAGAACCACTTCAGGTACGGTATTTAAATTTTTTTAGAATATATATATATATATATATATATATAGGTATATATATATAAGATATAGGTTATATATATATATATATATATATATATATATATATATATATATATATAGTATACCGTATATATATATATATATATATATATATATATATATATATATATTGGGATGGGGTATGCAAACACACACAAGAAGCAGAATAGGTAAGTAGAAGAAAATGATGTAAGTCGACCAAGAGAGCATCCCCCCCCCTCATATACCTTCTCCTCATACCATTAAGTGCAAGTCCTTTGCAGCCAAAATTCCACGCTAGAGCTTCACTCACACACCATGAGAGACCCCTGTGGTACCTCATCAGTGTCATGGTTCATCTCCTGGGTCAAGCCCACAACCATGCCACATCATAAAACCACGCCATTCACTCCTTTCCTTCAGATATTCTATTACTGACTAAATCCCCTTTTTATTCAGTCTCCCAGCTGGTCGCTTCCTAGAACACTCACCACTATACAACCGTCTTACCAAATTACTACCATCCATTCTTTCTAAATGACCAAACCACTTTAATATACTCATTTATTCTCTCATTTACTCCTTTCTTCACACCACACAACTCTCTAATACACCCATTCTCCATTTTATCAATTCTTCTCACACCTAACATGCCCCTAAGATTATCCGTCTGAACAAACTACACCTTAAATCTATATATCTCATATTCCACACCATAGTTTCACTAATATACATTTATACCTTTGCTCTTTCTCTTATCATATACTATGAGCAGAGCTCCTAGCACTTTTAGATTTAGTCCCTTGCTTTCGCCAAAGAATTAGTTGCACCAGCTACCTCCCTATCACTCAGAACTTTCCTACAACACTGCATCATCTGTTCTATTTTCATCCAATAAATAGCCTAAATATTTAAATTCAAATACTTGCTCCAGTTGTCAACCATCCAACATGCTTTTACACTGCAAAATCTATTCACCTACCATCATCACCTTGACTTATCTTCATTTTCCTCTTACAACCTTTGGGTCAAAACCCCTCTCTACTAATTATTTAACTTTCTTCAGATTTACCCAAAAAAACAATCAAGTTCGAGTAGAATAGCAAATCACCCCCACTCTTACCATTTCTCTGTCAGTTGGTCACCCACCCTCACCAGATTCTCAATACCTCATCCATACAAATTAATAAAGCCAGAGAGCACATCACACATCCCTAAAGCATCACTCACTCATAATATTAAAACCATTCACCTCCACCTATTTGTATTCTTACATATGCCCACCAGAACATACACACGCAACTCGGTCTAGAAGCTGACCATCAGCACCATGAACAAAATCTGTTATATCACAATCCTGTCATGATCTGTTCATAGCAAAACTGTAATATAAAAGCCCTGTTTCAGCCTTCCCCAGTCATTTGCTTTTAATGTAAAATTTGATCAACTATCTACCACTTAAATGCAAATTGTTCTTCAACAATCAATCTCACAGTCACTCTAAAGTACAATGAGCTCATTTTTTTTTCTTACAAAGAAATTAATTCCCTTGTAGTTTCTACAGTTACCCTCTTATACAATGCTATTATTGTTCTCCTCCAGTCCCTCGGTTACACCCTCCACAAGTGCTTTGTTACACAACTTCCATATCCACTAGCTACAATCTCACCTTCCACATTCTTGCATCATTTCCACCAAAGAGTTCCATCTATATACCTGAAACATTTCCACTATTCTTCAATCCACCATACTCTAAAACCCAGGCATATACTCCTACTTCTTACAATCATCAAATCAAACTCCAATAATAATGTTATCTACTATCACCTCTTCACATCACTAAGTTGCATAAATATATTATACATTTTTGAACTTTCCCTCCACACTTCTCACGTCCAACCCTATACATATTTTATCAGATTCTCATCTCCCTCTCTCTCTCTCTTCCTTCCTTCTTCCTCCCCTCTCTCTCTCTCTCTCCTTCCCCTCTCTCTTTCCCTCTCTCTCTCTCTCTCTCTCTCTCTCTCTCTTCTCTCTTTCTCTTCTTCTCTCTCTCTCTCTCTCTCTCTCTCTCTCTCTCTCTCTCTCTCTCTCTCTCTTTCTTCTCTCTCTCTCTCTCTCTCTCTCTCTCTCTCTTCTCTCTCTCTCTCTCTCTCTCTCTCTTTTTGTCTCTCTTCTCTCTCTCTCTCTCTCTCTCTCTCTCTCTCTCTCTCTCTCTCTCTCTCTCTCTCTCTCTCTCTTCTCTCAGTTTTCCTCTCTCTCTCTCACTCTCTCTCTCCCTCTCTCAGTTTTCCATTCTTCTCTTCTTATATACTCTCTCTCTCTCTCTCTTCTCTATCTATCTCTCTCTCACTATTTATCTCTCTCTCTCTCTCTCTCTCTCTCTCTCTCTCTCTCTTCTCTCTCTCTCTCCCTCTCTCCCTCTCTCTTCTCTCTCCCTCCCTCCCTCTTCTTCCTCTCTCTCTCTCTCTCTCTCTCTCTCTCTCTCTCTCTTCTCTCTCTCTCTCTCTCTCTCTCTTCCCTCTATTCCATCTTTTCACTTCTTCCAAACCTCTTAACCTTCCTTCCATACTTCTTTTCAGAACAACTCGTTATTCCTTTTAGGCCCCCTTCATTCATCTTTTCCAAACTGCAATTCATTTGCCTGTTTTTCCTCTATGTATGTACCTTTTAATCCTATAATCTTTTCTCTCTTCAAGTATATATTTCCATCCACCTTCTTTTCCCAAGACACTGGCTTTTATGGCATTCAACCACGCATCTTTTTTTACTTCTAACAGCTTGCATCACCTCTATTCCATCATTCACTCAGTACATTCTGCCTTGGTAATTTTCAACACCCACATACTTTTGCACTACTAACAAACAAGCTTCCTTTTCATTTGTGTCCAGATTTACTGTTATTATCTTGTTCACATTCACCTGACTTATTTACAAGTGCTCACATACTTTTTCTTCTCATCCTTTCTTATTTTCTTTCCTCTTAATTTTACATAAACAAACATTTATTTACTATCCTAACCCTCAATTACCACTGAACATCCATCATATACTTCAACAACAACTTCTTCACCAATATCACTAATCATATACTCTTCACTTTTGTAATTTCTTTACAGCTCACACATTTACTTATGGATAATCTTCAGTTCAAAATTCTTTATAAATTTTTTTTTGCAGTAATGGGGTTTATAAATTTATGTAAGAGATTTTTTTGCTTTATTCGTTAGGTAATATATTATGTATACTGTATGTATTATAAATATTATGAATAATAGATGCTGCATTAACTTAAAGGGGTTGAAAAAAAATTACAATTTTTAAACTTTAGTGAAGCAAAATATTCTCAATCATAATCATTCATAATTACTCTATATTGTATCTTTAAGATATTTATGATTGGATAATTTAATAGATTTAATAAATTCATAGTCAAAAATTTAAAATATTAAATTATGGTGCAAAATAGAAGTGTGGCAGCCTTTTTCAGGTAGAAATCTATTTCTTTATGAGCAGTAGATATTGCCAGCTTGTTTAAACATCCCTCATGAAAGCGTTAATATTTTCTTCGTTTCTTAAAATTAAGTTTCTTTAAAGCTATGACTGTAAATTAATAGAGTAGTATTTCTAAAAGTCTTTATTGTGAAAAGGTGCTATATTTATTATATAAACCTGTATACAGGTAATTTAAAAGTCAGGATAATAAGCTAGAAGGCTGCCCTGGCTGAAGCAAAAAACATTTAGGCTAGATCATCCAGCCACTGGCCAAATTTACAGCCTGAGTTACAGCAGTAATATTCAAGTACATACCTACATCAACAGATGTAACTCTTAAAGTAGTATTTTAATATTAAATTATAAATATCATTCACTCATGCATTTCTGAAGAGATACATACTTGCATATTGGAAGCAGTCCATTGAAAAATATTTCCAAATCTGTCAAAGTTTGCGAGAGAGAGAGAGAAAAAAAAACTATGTTTAGAAGTCAATCTCTTGATAATTAATAATTGATAATTAAAGGTTAATGAATAGGGATGGTGCTTTTGTAAATGAATTGATGAAATATTTGTCATTACCTTAATAGTTAGTTATGGTACATGGACCAAGCCTCCCATATGTCTAATTCAAAAGACATTTATCATTTCATATATGCACCCATTTTCAGGCTCCATCAATGTGAACATGCTTTCTTAGTGGATGTATTCATGAATGTCCCCGTCAACCAAACCTGTCCCGTTGACAGACAACCAATAACCCTCACGTTAACAGGTCCCAAGAATACTTAGAGCCTATTATCAACGTGAGGGTGGTGTTTTTTTTTTTTTTTTTTAAGTAAAATCTAACAAATAATTTGAGCTGATATAAGCTATTCTAAGAAGTAATCCTTTATATTGTGAGGTTGTGTGTGTATGTTTGTTTGTTTTCTTTACTTTTCATTATTTTAAAGTTTTTATTTATAATATATATATATATATATATATTATAGATATATATATATATATATATATATATATATATATATATATATTATATATATTATATATATATATATATATATATATATATTATATATAGACTATATATTATATATATATAAATATATATATATATTTATATATATATATATATAATATATATATTATATATATATAATATATATATATATATATATAATATATCTTATATATATAAGGTGTGAGAAGAATTAATAAATGAGGAATGAACTTATTAGAGAGTTGTGTGGGTTGAAGAAAGGGGTAAATGAGAGATAAATGAAAGTATGTTGAGATGGTTTGGTCATGTGGAAAGGATGAATGATAGTCGGTTGGTTAAGCGGATTGTATAGTGGTGAGTGTGTTGGAACCGACCGGCTGGGAGACCGAAAGAGAAAGTGGATCGATCAGTGAACGAATGTTCTGAAGGAGAAGAAATGGAGTTTTGGCAGAGGCGAGAAATAAGGGGTTCATGATAGGAGAGAATGGCGGGGTTGTGGCCCACCTGGTTGTGGGCCCCACCTGGGCCAAGGATGAACCCTTACATTGACGATTTACCATAGTGAGGGCCCGTCGCGGTCCCAGAAGCTTAGGGTGGATTTTCTGTCTGTGACGAGTTTTCACTTAATTATGGTACAGAGGGGGCGTAAGGCTGGGCTTTTCTTTCGACATTTGTCATATTTGCTCCTACTTGCTTTCTTTCCGATGCTATGTAGCGCACCTTACTTCCCAGTCTTGGAAGAAGAGGGTAGTTAAAGAAAGAAAGAAAGAACATTAATATATATATCTATATATTATATATTATATATATATATATATATATATAATATATATATATATTATATATATTATAGTATATATATATGATATATATATAATATAAATATATATACAAATATAAATATAATATATAATATATATATATATATTATTATAATATATTATATATATATATATATATATATATATATATATAGAGGGAGAGTATAACATACTCGGAAGCCGATGGAAATCCTCCCATTTAATGAGTTCAGCCTTCACTTTTTGCGTTCATATTTCTTTAGCACACTCATTATCCAGGCAACATCTTGCTGACCACCATTTATCCACATATCATATACACACACACTTAACATCCTCACCCCTCTTCTAGACAACATTCTTACAGCATCCTACTACTTATTATCCCTATTGTTGGAAAAGAATTGCCCACATTCGTATGTATTGCGTGTCGTAGAAGGCGACTAAGGGACGGTGGTAGTTGGGTTGGCTGCCCTCTACCACGCTAATGTAGCCTCGGAGAAGGTCGTGATCACCGTAAACGGCCTTCTATCTTTCGACGAAATTTGTAGAATCATATGGGTACATGGAATGTCAGAGGAATAAATGTTGAGGAGAAAAGAAGAGAGGTGATGGATGTACTGGACAAATTTGATTTGCTCGCTGTGACCGAAACAAGGATGAAAGGAAACTGTGAAAATGAGTGGTGTGGTATGAAATGTGTGTGTGCTGGTGTGGAAAGAAATGAGAGGAGGAGAGAGGAGTTTGCCAATTTTTGGATGAGTGACTTTGTTGGTACGGAGCTATGGTAGACTTTGTGTGTGTGAGTATACTAGAATTCTAATGGTTAAATTTAAGTTTGAAAAGATCAAGGGATGTGTGGTTGTGATGTATGGTCCGTCTGAGGGAAATGTTGAAGAGAATACGGTTTTCTGGGATAATCTGAATGATGTTTTGGATAGGGTGAGTAGGAGCTTCAGATTGATTGTGTTGGGGGACCTAAATGGTTGGATAGGTGATCGGAAAAGGGATGGTATAACAGGGGGTTTTGGGGTGTCGGGAGAAAATGAGAATGGTAGGAAGGTGATTGATTTCTGTTTGGAGTGAGGATGTGTGTAAGTAATACTTTTTTTAAACACAAGATTATCCATAAGTATAACTAGAATTGATGTAAAGGTTAGAGATGGTATCGAAGTGAAAAAAGTATTGAATTGATTTTGTGTGGTGTTGAAGAGATGTTGAAAGTAAAACGTGTTGGATTTCTAATCAGTGAGGGGGGGATTAGGAATGGGATTTATCGGATCATTATATTGTTCTATGTAAAATTAAGTTAGTAGGGGCTGGATGTAGAGGAAGGTGATACGGAAGGAAGGTGAAAGGAGATTAAGGTGAGAATTAATTGGAACAAGGTAATGAATTAAGATAAGTATCGGAAGGAGCACTCGCAAGTAAACAGTTGAATCGTGAACAGTTGAAACAACATCACTGGAGCAAATGAAGGAAGCAATGTTAGCATGCAAAGGAAGTATGTGGATGTGCTAAAGTAGGGAATAAAGAATGTTAACAGTGAGGGTGGACTGAAGAGGTGATGCAAAAGTGGTTAAAAGTAAAAAGAAAGCGTGGTGATGTACTAAAAGCCCAATTGTATGAAGTTTAAAAAGGAAAGATGTGGAATTATATAAGGAGGAAAAAAGAAATACTAAAAAGGTGCCACAACGTTAGGAAGAAAAAGAAGAGGTAAAATGCACAGTTGGAGGAGGATTGAATTGGGGGACTTACAAGGGAATAGGAAGCTCTTCTGGAAGGGAAGCGCGGAAAAGATTAAGAATGAGAATAAGGAACTTGCTTAAAATAATGAATAGGATGGGCTTTGTTAATGATGAAATGGATGCGGAGGGAGTGAAATACACTTCAAATCGTTATATAACAATGAATATATATTTTTACAAATGATACAATAAAATAAAAAACACAACCGAAAAAGCGCAAAAACCAAACTATATCAACGTCTTCCAACCCACTCCGCCACATACTCCTTAACAACGACTATCATTCATCCTTTCACATACCACCCATCTCAACATATTTCATTATTCTCTGGTTACTTTCTTCACACCTACACACTCTCTAATTTTCTTCCTCATTATCAATCTTTAACCTGGCACTCCCTAATTGTCCATCTAACACAATGAACTTCATTCTATCGACTATCACTACAACAACACCAGTCCTAAGCCCCACCAACACCACTCTTAAATGCCAGCCGCCCCCTCCTCCCCCCTCCCCGACCCTCCCCTGCTCCATACAGCCCCCCACCCCTTGATGACCTCTTCAGGCCTCCCATCTGCCCAAACTCTCTCAGAATTCACCACACAACCAAATCATCCCCATATAATAGGTAGGGCACCCTCCACTCACCTTCTTCCATTCTCCATCATTCTAACACCATTTCCTGCCACCCCCACCTCTAATTCTTTCATAACCCATCCATATACAAATTGAATAACCAAGGAGACATAACAATCCCTGCCTCACTCCGCTCTTAATATTAAACCAATCACTTTTGACACCATTTATTCTTACACACGCTTCACTATCGCCATACATACTTTTAATTCCATCAGAAGCCTACCACCAAACACCATATACACTAACACCTGGCATAGAGCTTCCCTATTAATCCTATCATACGCCTGTTGCAAATCCATAAAACCTAAATACAATTTATTCTTCTTCTCCCTCATTTTCTCAATCATTTGTTTCAATGTAAAGATTTGATCCACACATCCTCTACCACTCCTAAACGCACCATGTTCTTCACCAATCAGTCCTTCAGTTACTCGACACACTCTTTCGACTAAAATATCATCATATATCCCTACAACACTTAAAACTAATTCCCCTATAATTCCTACCAGTTCCCTTATCTCCCCTTCCCCTTATATTAAGGATACTCTCACTGCTCTCCTTCCAATCCTCGGAACTAGTACCCCATAAACGCTTTTACAACAACTTACAATCTAATCCAATACCATCTCGCCTCTGTTCTTGATCATTTCACCCAGTAATTTCATCTATACCTTGCGATTTTACCAATCTTCAACTTCTCACTCTACCCATTTACCCTTCCCCTTGCGAAACCTATCCAACTCCTCTGCACCATTCAACCCATACACATTAACATCACCTTCTCAACTGGTATATTATTACCAGATACAGTGTACACCACTCCTCCATCCATCACATACAGACACCACATGCAAGTTCCCTTATTTCTCATTCTTAACCTTTCGCGCTTCCTTCCAGAGAGCTCCTATTCCCTTGTAAGTCCCCATTCAATCTCCCTGCCAAACTGTTCATTTACCTCTTCTTTTCTCCTACGTGTTGCACCTTTAGTATTTCTTTTTCCTCCTTATATACTTACATTCCAAACATCTTTCTTTTTAAACTTCATCATTTGGCTTTTAGTACATTCCACACTCTTCTTTTTTACTTTTAACCACTTGCATCACCTCTTCATTCCACCACTCACTGTTAACAGTTTAACACTTATTCTACGTAGCAACATCCCAAATATCTGGCATGCTAACAATCGCCTCAGCCGAGTCACACCAGATGTACCGGGGGGGGGGTGGGGGGGGGGGAATGTAACTTGAAAGCCAGATGATGAAGTGTAAAAAGAGGGAGGAGATGGTTGGGGAATAATAAGGAGGGAAAAAAAGGAAATACTAAAAGTGCACAGACGTAGGGAGAAGAAGAAGAGGGGGAATATGAACAGTTCTGGAAGGAGGTATGAATGGACTACAAGGGGGTGGGGTTATATGGAAGCGGGCGGTCGTGGGGAAGGGAAGCAAGGCGATAAATGTGTAAGGGAGAGGAGGTGGGTGAGGAAGAGATGGGGAGTGACTTTGGCTTAAATAGGGATGATAGGGAGGCTTTTGTAACTGATGAAATGGATGCGAGGGAGTGTGGAAATAACACTTCGAAAATCTGTATAATATTACAGTAATGAAGAGGTGATAGTAATGTGTGTGGGTTTGATGGTGCAAGAAGGGAATAGTATTTTGGGGATGAGGTTCTTAGTAAGGAGGAGGTAATGGTAGAGTGAGAAAGTTGAAGAATGTTAAATCTGTGCAGGATAGATGAAATACTGGTTGAAATGATCAAGAAACAGAAGCGAGTGGGTGATTGATTTAGATTTGTAAGTTGTTGTAATAAAGCGTTTATGGGGGTATAGTTCCGAGGGATTGGAGGAGAGCAGTGATAGTATCCTTATATAAGGTAGGGAGATAAGGGGAACTGTAGAATTATAGGGGAATTAGTTTATTAAAGTGTTGTAGGGAGATATTATAATGATATTTTAGTCGAAGGTGCGTCGGGAGTGACTGATAGGACTGATTTGGTGAAGGAACATGGGTGCGTCTAGGAGTCGGGTATGAGGATTGTGTGGATAAAATCTTACATTGAAAAGGAAATGATGAGAAAATTGAGGGAGAAGATGAAATATTGTATTTAGGTTTTTATGGATTTGCAACAGGCGTATTGATAGGATTAATAGGGGAAGCTCTATGGCAGGTGTTAGTGATAGATGGTGTTGGTGGGGTGGTGGTAGGCTTCGGAATGGAATCAAAAATATATGTATGGCGATAGTGAAGTGTGTGTGTGTGTAAGAATAAATGGTTTTGAAATGATTGGTTTTAATATTAATTAGGGAGTGAGGCAGGGATGTGTTTATGTCTCCTTGGTTATTCCAATTTGTATATGGATTGGGGTTTTATGAAAGGAATTAGAGGTGGGGGGTGGCAGGAAATGGTTGTTAGAATGATGGAGAATGGAAAGAGGAGTTGGAGGGTGCCCTACCTATTATAATTGCGGATGATTTGGTTTTGTGTGGTGAATCTGAAGGAAGAGTTAAGAGGATTGGTAGAAGAGATTTGGGCAGGGTGTTTAAAAGGAGGGTTTGAAAGTAAACCCGAGATAAGGAGGTTAAGGTTTATGGTTGTGAGTGAGGTTAGTCCTCAGTGTGAAGTTATGTTAGATGGTGAGCAGCTGGAACAAGGTTCTGAGTTTAAATATTTTAGGTATATGTTGGATGAGGAAGGGAACGGATGATGCAGATTGTAGTAGGAAAATTGTGAATGGCCAGGAAGGTGGCTGGGTGCAATTTAAATCATTGGTGGAATTGTAAAGGGGGACCTAAGTCTTGAAGTGCTCTTAGGTCTACATGTTGTTACCCTGTGTTATTGTATAGTAGTGAGACTATTGGGTCTGGAATAAGAAGTATAGATCTAAGTTCAATGTTCAGATGGACAATCTTAGGGAGTGCTAGGTGTGAGAAGAATTTGATAAAATGAGGAAGGAACATATTAGAGAGTTGGTTATGGTGTGAAGAAAGGGGATAAAACGAGAGAATAAATGAAAGTATTTTGAGATGGTTTGGTCATGAGGAAAGGATGAATGATAGTCGGTTGGTTTAAGCGGATGTATAGTGGCGGAGTGTGTTGAAACCGACCGGCTGGGAGAACCGAAGAAAAAGTGGATCGAGCCAGTAAAGGAGATCGAGGAGAAGAAATGTGAGTTTGGCAGAGGCGAGATAAAAGGTGCTTAATAGGAGTGAATGGCGGGGTTTTTGCGAGGGGGTTGGTTGTGGGCCCACCTGGGCCAAGGGATGGAACCCCTACACTGGACGATTTACCATAGTGAGGGTCCGGGCCGCGGTTCCGTGAAGCTCTTAGGTGGATTTTTCTGACTGCGACGAGGTTTCTTACTATATTAATGGTAAAGGCTGGGCTTTCTTTTCGGCTTTTGTCATATTTCTTCTACTGCTTTTTTTTCCGATGCTTGTCACGCACCTTACTCCCCAGTCTTGGGAATTAAAAGGAAAATGAAGAAAGAAAGAAATATATATATATATAATATATTATATTATATATATATATATATATAATATATATATATAATATATATATAATATATATATATATATTATATATATATATATATATATATTATATATATATATATATAAATATATATATTTGTTGCGACACCCTATGAGTATAGCTACAAATCTTTTATCAACTATAATTGTAGGACTATGTCGGTGTCTCCAGAACATTTTAAGTCTTTTGAAAATCAATCCCTTAGTGTTTTTATTGTTAAAAAACGCTCAAACTGAAGAGGTCCCAATAAGGACGAAAGCTATTTGACTCATAAAGCGTTTGTAGTTTTAAATATTATTCCCAATTTTTTGAATTTTGTGTTTTATCAAATAATAAAGTTTTAACAAATATTGACCAAAAAATTTAAGTGTAATAAAAATAATAAAGAGTAAACCAGTTTGTAAATTCCAATTTATGTACAAATAGAAACAAATCATGCAATAAAAGTGGAATAACATTGATTTATTTTCAAGGGTGTTACGCAAGAAATAACAAAAACTACGTTTCACAGTAATAAACTAATATATATATAAATATATTATATATATATAATATATATATATATATATAATATATATATATATATATATATATATAATATATTATAATTATATATATATTATATAATATATATATTATTATAATATATATATATATATAATATATATATATATATAATATTATATTATTATATATATATATATATTGAAATGTATTTCTTGACAATATAGTGTTTGGAATTTTCATTTTAAATGAAAAGACCGCCTTTTAAATTAATAGTAATATCTATTTTGTCTACCTCTTGTCTCTGTACATCAACAGTAAGTTTACTAGAGTAACAGTGGTTATTGGATTATCTTTGCTAATCCTCCTAATTTCATAAAGAAAATGTTTCAAATTATTTCATCAATTAAATTAAATGTTACTTAGTCTGAATATTGCGAATTATTAATTTATCCACTGTGTTATAGTTTCAGTTCACCAAGTGAGATATTTTATTTAGTAGTGTTAAACCTTAGTCGGCTACAATCTAGATTTCTCTTTTTTTTTTTTTTTTTATAGCCATTTGTTTAGTATTACATGCTTTTTTTTCATTTTCTTTCATATTTTGTTTTAATGCTTTTGTTTTAAACCTTACTCCTTCAAACAAGCCCATTAAATTAAACCTGTACTCTAACTAAAAACGGATGCTGTAAATGTGAGACATTTGCTTGGCTTCGTTGTCTACATTAGACAATCATACAATTGTGAAAACTTAGCAGAATTTAAGCTCAATTCCTCTGTTGATAATTTTAATGGTAGTGTTCTAACAATTGAGCTCCACACACAGGTTTATGGGAAATACAACCACAGAAATGAATCTGTATTATTTTAGCCATAGAAGAGATTTTTTTTTATTCCTTTTCAATGTATAAAAACTTTTTCAATAAGTTTTTCATTGTCCTTGTTTTACTAACATTTTTGAATATATTTCATTCAGGTTATATATAACATGCGATAATAAGCCACACGGTTGCGTATCTGTAGTTAAACTTGACTGTTTAAAAACACACTTGGAAGAATGTGATTTTAATCCAAAGAGACCAGTTCCTTGTGAACAAGGCTGTGGTTTAGTTGTACCCAAGGATGAATTAAAGGTAAGCTGAGACGATTCAATAATACCTATTGAAGTGTAAAAAAGGAACTTCTCTTTATGTAATCTAAATTATATTTTATTGTCTTTACACAGGACCATAATTGTTTAAGGGAATTACGTAGCTTAATGCAAAATCAAACTAATAAAATTGCCGAACTTCAGCAAGATATCATTGAAAATAAGTTTCAACTAAATGAACAGAAACAGGAAATTCAACTGCTGAAAGTAAGTAAAAAAATTTTTTTCTAAATTAATATAAATCACATTTTTTTAAATTGAGTGCTTTACTTTTAAAGACTTGTAACTAAGCTGTTAAGGCAGCTTGAATGCAGAGGTGTATAGTTGGAGCAGGGTTTTAAAAAAAAAATGTCCTTCACCTTCTGTTTGTTAAATTTTCTTTCCACTAAGTTTGATTTTCTCCCTAACCCTTCAATATATATATATATATATATTATATTATATATATATATATATATAATATATATATATATAATATATATATATATATATATTATATATATATATATATATATATATTATATATATATATATATATATATATATATATATATATATATAATATATATATATCATATATATATATAAAGATATATATTATATATATATATTATATATCATCATCATCATCATCATCATCATCATTATTATTTCCCCCCAAGACTGGGGGTAAGGTGCGTGATATGCCATCGGAAAAGAGAAGTACGTAAGAAGAAACATGACACAAGTCCAGAAAAGAAAAAGCCCAGCTTTTACCACACCATCTATACATATTTAGTGAAGAACTCGGCGCCAGTCAGAAAATCACACCCTAGAGCTTCACGGGACCACGACGGACCCTCCACTATGGTAATTCGTCAAGTGTAGGGTTCATTCCCTGGCCCAGGTGGGCCACAACCATTTAACCCCCTCACAAAACCCCGCCATCATCCTATTATATATATATATTATATATATAATATATATATATTAATATATATATATATATATATACATTATATATTATATATATATTATATAATATATATATATATATATATATATATATATATATATATATATCAGGTTCAAACTTTCTGAAGTCAGGGAAAGTCAGGAAAAAAAAATTGGTCAGGGAAAGTCAGGGAAAAAAGGTTTAAAAATATGCTGAAAGTCAGGGAATTCCAAAAATCCGGGAATTTTTAAAATTTCCAAACATATGAAGAAGGATCCATGGACCAAGTTCATATTTGATATATTTTTTTTCCTTACTGTTATAATTTTGGAATGAGAGATGTATTTTGATAAGTGATGAAAAGGATGGGTGAGGAATTACATTCCATAAATCTCTTCTATCCTTTTTCTTTCTATTTTTAGTTCTCTATTACCTACTATTCTTCTATTCTGTTCGTAGAGTTGTTCAAGTTCATCCTTCGATTTATCTCTCTCTTT
>JABUQX010121896.1:32500-35000 GCA_015478945.1 Trachelipus rathkii | reverse complement strand
CTAGAGACAATGCCTATCGGGTGTGGCGAAAAATTCTCGTCTTCCTATCACTCTTTGCCAATTTTCATTCAGCTAGAAATCGTTGCAGGGGAACTCTTCGACGAGCAAAGCGACTTTCATTAAACGAAAATGCGCTGACCTCCTTGGTATTCTCCTACTGGACAAATCTCTCTGGCCTCTTGCCCAAAACACAACTCTAACAACTTCTGTAAATCATCCTTTCCTCCTCTTATTCGCTCTGATGATTCTGTTGTTAATAACTCCAACTGAAAAGACCAATCATCTCTTTGGCCTCATCTATTTCCTCTAATTCAACCCTGGACGGGATTCTGGTATTTCTCTTCCTCCTCCTCCTTCTCCTCTCAGGTGTCCTTATGGCCTTTCACTGTCATTTCATTTTGATCGTGTTGGCATGACTTCCTGTAAATCTATGAACGTAGGAAGGCGGGTGGCGCCCGGATGGCATTCCTATCGAGTTTGAGGAAAGTTGTGTCTTCCATTTGCTGACCCCACCCCTCGTTTCAACTATATTCTCATGCCTCCTTACCTAGCCACTTTCCCTCAGTGCTTGATGGAAAAGCGCGCATATGTTTCAATCTATTCCGAAAAATGATGCTGCTCTGTCCTTCTAACTATCGCCCTATAGCTCTCACTTGTATTCTTTCTATGATCTTGAAAACCCTTCTCAACTTCACTTCTAGATCATCTGGAATCTCTTTCCCTTGTTTCTGATTACCAGTACGGCTTTCGGTGCTCGAGATCTTTACTGGCGATATACTTTCCTATTTAACAGATTTATGGGTTTCCGCCCTTAGGAACCACGGGAAGACTTGTGTGTTGGCGTGCCGCTTGACATATCCAAAGCATTTGACGCAGTATGGCACGCGTCACTGCTCTCCAAGCTCCCCTCTTTGGGTTTCCTCCTTCCTTTGCTTACTTATGTCTAGCTTTCTTTCAAATCCCTCAATGTCGGCTGTTGTTGATAGGGCGACTGCTACTTCTTTCTGTCAATAGTGGTGTTCCTCCAGGCGTTCTGGTTTATTCTCCTACGTTTATTCCTGCCTTTTCATCAATGATCTTCCACCTGCAGCATCTAAACTCTATATCCACCTCATATGGGTCAATGACTGACCCTTCATTCTTCAACTCCTAATTCCAATTCTGCTCCCTCTTTTTACTTCTAGAATTGCCTCTCGTCTTTAATCTTTCCGATTCTATTGTCACTGATCTGGATAGAATTTCAGGGTTGGGTCTACCGTCTCAAGCTTGTGAATTTAATTCTTTATAAAAACCCAACTTTACAAATCTCTCTCTCTAAGACACTAACTTTCTCTATCTCTTTCGACGCGTTCTCTCGTCTCTCCTGGTTGACCAATCATAAACAATCTTTGGCCTTAACATAACAAAAAAAATGTCTTGTAAACCTCAAATCACAGTGGTTGCTAGGGCGGCCTCAAAGAAACTGGAAGTTCTGTTAGAGTGCGCGAGACTTTTTTTCCTCTTCGCAGTTATACAAGGGTCTCATCGCCCTTGTATGGAGTACTGCTCTCATATCTGTGGGGGGGCCGGGGCTCTAGTTTCATCCGGCTTTTGGATAGGGGTCGAGCCAAAGGCCAAAAGACTTATAAAAACGGTCCTGTACTTTCTAAGCTTCCCACTGTGACCCTTTATATTTTGGCGGCGCGATTGTTTGGTGCTTTATCCTTTTCATAGGTACGGTAGAGTCAAGGGGTGCTCGACGGGAACTATCCACTGGCGACCACCACCTTTACGACGCCCTCGTAGCACAAGGGCTGCTGTGTCGCACATGAGTTTGTGTTGATGTTAGTAACTCCAGACTGGTCGCTGCGGCGGTGCTTCTTTCTTCCTGCCACCTCTGTTCTGGGAATTCTCTTCCCATCATCTGTGTTTCCTACTTAAATTAATTTCCCTCACTTTAAAAGCCTACGTCTGTGCTCATTTGCGTAATTTGCGTTAGATGGATTTTTGGGGCTTTCAACACCCACTCCTTGAATAGGTTTCTGCCCGTGAGCGGCGGTGCAACTGTAAAAAAATAAATAAATAAAAGGTTCTAATAAAGGGAATTCCTTAAGCTAGCTGAAACCCCACCAGAATGGCATCTCCGACGCGGTGAACCACTTCTAGAATGCATAAAAATAGCATAACCGAGGAGCTTGCTCGGTTAAACCCAAAAAAAAAAGAAAAAAAAAAAAAAGAGACGAAGAAGTGGAAGCGCCTTATCAGCAACCCCTGGCAACAGCATTGATAAGTTGATGATGGTGGCTTTTTCAGCAAATAAACCTACTGAAGATGAGGATTTGGATATGTTAGACTTTGATAAGTTCATGGGCCGAAATTGCTTGACATCTCATTCATCCTTTCAAAGGAATCACACCAGGGGAACCTCATCGTAAAAACTGAAGAGACACTCATCAAGGAGCAAAGATAAATTAAATTTGCACAATAGTCTGGAAAGAAGAGATGAGGCTCTACGAAAACA
>JABUQX010121896.1:0-27500 GCA_015478945.1 Trachelipus rathkii | reverse complement strand
ATCATTCTACTCTCTCTGTCTCTCTCTCCTCTTTCTCCTGCCACCTGCCATACCTGCACTTTCTCCTCTCACTATATATATATAACCCTTATATATATATATATATATATATATATATATATATATATATACTCTCTACCTATATATATATATATATATATATATATATATAATATATATATATATATATATATATAAAGGATTCTTAAGCCCGTTTCTTCAGTGGATTCTCAAAATTAAAACAAATGTTCATATATCTCTTTATGAGAGACGTTCCCTTTTCCCTAAATTTCATAAAAATACCTGAAAATTTCCCCCAGACAGAGATCGATTCATTTTGTGCGTTGTTTCTCAATTAAATTTAATCGTTAACAAGTCGTTCAACTTTTCCCTCCATTATAGGGGAATTTAAACTTGATGCAAACTTTAATGTACCCCAATAAACTGAAGTGACTTATTTTCATTTTTGCTTTACTTTAAAGATCAATAAATTGTCACACACACACGACTATATGTATATATATATATATATATATATATATATATATATATACTATATATATATATATATATATATACTATATATATATATATATATATATATATATGCTTATCATTAATACCATTTTTATAGTTGATGAAATGTGTCTTAAATTTATATAAAGACCGGCACTTGCCAAGATAAGATAGATGATACATGGCGTTTGAGAAGTGTTCAAGCAAGTTAAAGAACGTGTGGAAATTAATTAAAAGAAAGAGCGTTCCACGTGTGTTGTAATGTACCTTTGTTTACAAGAATGAGTGTCAATTATGATGAGAACACAGAACAATGAGATTGATGCCACAGTTCCAAAACCAAGATAGAGAGATGAGGAGAGTTAGTAAGAGGCGTGAAAGTTAAGTTGATAGACACGAAAAGTCCTAGACTCTACCCTTTTAAAGAGCTGTATGACTAAACTTTCCAGTAAGGAAAAAGCAGAAATTTCTCTACAAAGCAAACGATTGAAGTGGTGAGAATAAGTTCTGAAAGAACCTCTATACAGACTCCCGTCATTTAAAAGTTTGTGAATACCATATATATATATATATATATATATATATATATATATATATATATATACTCATATATGTACTATATATATTCTCCATTCCTTCCTTCCATTTAAATTCTCACCTACTCTCTCTCTCTCTCTCTCTCTCTCTCTCTCTCTCTCTCCTCTCTCCTCCCCTCTCTCTATATATATATATATACTCTCCTCCTCTCTCCTCCTCTTTCTGCTATATATATATATTATGCTCCAATATATTGTCAAAATAAATTGCATTTAAATAATATTTTAATGTTTAGATAAAACTTTTGTGCTTATAAAAAGATCATATATCATTTTAGAAAAAAAAAAAATTGTAAGAAAATCTCTCATTTTTTATCGATTTTATTTTTTTAGATATAAGAATAATTTGTTTAATTGTTATTACCTAGTTTTTTCATATGTTATTAGATATTAACATTTCTAGTGATATCTAATAGGGTACTATATATATTTTATCTTATTTACGTAATAACTTATTTTGGAAAAATTTGCCTAACCACTATGTATGATTTAGCGCGTTTCTCCTCTCCCTCTCGCTGTAGGTACATATAAAAGCATTTTTGAACTTGAGTTTGAGTCAGCGAGATGTTTATTATAATAAAAAATTGTGAAATATTATAAGCGCGTAACTAAAGAGATAGCGACTTCGTTGAGAGAAAGAAATATGAATTCAGATGTAAAATCTTAAATAATAACTGACCAAAAAAAAAAAGCCAAGAAAGCTGTTTTAACACCTGCCGCCATAAAAATAAACATAAAGGGTTAGCAACTACTTATGTTGATGGTTCATTAACTTCAATTACAATCAAAGCGTAACAATAGAAGCTTCCTGTTGGTATAGAAGGCGCTTCAGTATGTGGTACCGAGTACCTATAGATATTAGCCTTCTCAACATGGCAGAAACTGGCCACGAGGCTAACAAGAACAACCATCAGCCGCGGCAGAAGAGATAACTGACCCTCTACTATACTACACCAACTAGACCAGCCAGTGGAGGAATAACTCCTGCCACACTATCAGAGATTGGCCTCTTCCTCTACTACTACTACTACTATACTACTACTACTACTACACACATATATATATATATATATATATATATATATATATATATATATATATATATATATATATATATATCTCTCCTGAGCCTCATGTGGGTCAGAGGGAAGAGCACTTTACTGAGCCAGGTTTCAGGTTGGGGAGAGGGAGGATGAGAAGCATTTTGTGAGCTATTCTCCGCAGCATAGTTTCATTCCCACTCCAAGACGGCAAATATGAGTGGCATGCTTTGTTGAAGAGAGTATCAACAGACATCATGAAAAGCTAGCAACATAGCTAAAGGTACGTTCGTCCTAGAGTCTGCTATACTTAACCCAGGGACTTTTCTTCGATGGGTCCCACCACAGGAAGTAAGGAGTGTTATCTTTACGTCCATCCAAGGGAGGACTCTCTGCTCTCCTGCTCTATATATATATACTCATATATATATATATATATAAATATATATACTCTCTCTCTCTCTCTCTCTTTCTCTCTCTCTCATATAGTTATATATTTAGATAGTCCATCACTCCTAACTTCTCTATCTATATATATATATATATATATACCTATATATATATATATATATATATAATATATATATATAGAGAGAGAGAGAGAGAGAGAGAGAGAGAGAGAGAATCTTTTTCTTCTCAAATTCAACCTTGCCAATATAGTTTACAAAAACAGGTTTATTACATTAATTTTTATTATTATTATTATTATTATTATTATTATTATTATTATTATTATTATTATTATTATTATTATTATTATTATTATTATTATTATTATTATTATTATTATTATTATTATTATTATTATTATTATTATTATTATTATTATTATTATTATTATTATTATTATTATTGTTATTATTATTATTATTATTATTATTATTATTATTATTATGTTACTTGAGAAAAGTTAAATAAAATTGTCAGCATGTTGACAGACTCTTTTAAAGATTTCTTTTCTCATTTGAGATTGTCCATCTAAGCTCAAAAGCAGATCTATTTATTAGACAGAGAAAGAGCAAGGAAACATTTTTCTTGTAAACAAAATTCTTAAGAAGGAAAGAAGGAGTAAAAAAAAAAAGAATGAATAAGAATACTGAACTTTATATTAATTACTTGATTCAAATATTCTGAAAAAAAAAAGTTTCAATATACCAAGTACTCCCAATTTGTTACATACAAATAGTGGAGTCAAATAAAAACAAAAACAAATTGTTCAATTTAATATCCACACGATATAATCTAAAACCATTACTAATGTAGATAATACAACAGTCATTCAAAATGAGTAAATGTATGGTGAGTCTATGACGATGCGCGACATGGAATTCTTAGGTATCTATCTGCATTTTACGTGACATGATGTTTTATTTAGGAAGAGGATTTCACTCAATTGGTGCCTTTACAGCTTTGGCAGCCTGCTGTGTCCGAACAGAACATGGCCATCCAGATCTATGGCCACCTTGCACATCAACAGTATCTTCGTATAGCTTTCCGTCACGATACATAAACATAAAGCTAACACCTAACAGTTGCAGAGTCTTGAAAAGTAAACTCTTTTATATGTCACACTTACGCAACTCCATAACAGCAACAAGGGATTTGTTTATAGTCCCAATCAATATTTAACCGCTAGTAGGCAAACACAGTGTCTAAGTTTAAAGTGTGAAGGTTGCGGTATTGACTTATTGCCTTGGATATACTGAATTCTTACCGGGCTATATCCCAACTTCAATTTTGTAACTATTTTTGGGAGTACTTGGTATATAATATAGACATACCCAACCCTAATCCTATGTACTCGTAATTACTCTTATTAATATAAGATATCAATGTGAAGTATCTTACACTTTTTGATATCGAAATTCATTTCTCATTTTTTAGCTCAACCAAAAGGTTTTATCTAAGTCATTTTGAACTTTCATAAAACCTTCATACTGTCTCGAATTTTCATTTCTTTTATTATTTATGCTTAATAATATTGAAATTGTAAAATAGAAATCCAAATGCAATATATTTGGTCTATGTTGTTATCTACGCTTACCGATACACACTTACTAAGGTTAACCGTCGTATAATAATAAAAATATATTTATTTGAAATACAAATTAATAAAAAACATATGCTAAATTAAAATCCACTCAATAAGGTAGAGTATTTAAATGTTAAATGGATGTGACAAGTTTCTGGCTATTTTTCGATGTTGCGACGAAAAAAATATGATCTAGAAAACTTGAAGAATATAATTTGAACATGAAGATTTTTTTGTGTTTCTTAAACAGATATCGAAAAGTTTAAATTTATCAATTAAACCGATGAATTAATTTGGAGAAATTTTGGTTGAATATCTTAACTATAAAAACATGTTCTTTATTTAAAGGAACAGAATTCAACACATAAAAGGAAATTTAGATTCTTTACGTCGATATAAGAAACACATTTCAAAATGATATTGTTGTCTTTCCACTAAAATCAAACACTTCTCCACCATTTAGCTTTGTTTGAGTTCTCGATATATATATATATATTTACTTTGAGCAAATAAATTGCAATTTATAAAATTAAAGTAATTAAAAGTAAATTAGAAAAGTAAATAATGATTTTATTTTCTTTTCCTTTTTTTGAAACTGTGTATGTAAACAATTTTATTTCAAAATAATAAAAACTCACCAACAATAAAAATAATTTTCAAATTACACACACGTATATATATATATATATATATATATATATATATATATATATATATATATATATATATATTTATATATACTATATATATATATATATATATATATATATATATATATATATATATATATATATATATATATATATATATATATATATATATATATATATATATATATATATATATATATATATATATATATATATATATATATATATATATATATATATATATATATAAAAAGTCGAAGAAATTATTATTATTATTATTATTATTATTATTATTATTATTATTATTATTATTATTATTATTATTATTCCATAAAACTTTGAAGCTAGTTCAAATTGTTTTTAAAAGAGTTTTCTGGTTTCGAATTTGGCATTTACAAACTAAATATTTAGTTGAAATAATGAATTTAATGCATAAAAAATTTAACGAACAGGAGATAAAAAATCATGAAAATTCTTGACAGTTATTTGGTGATCTTTTGTGATTATAATAAATCTTTTATCAAAAGATGGTACCAAAATTTACCTGGCGAGTTGCACCTGTGAATTGACTATCGTATGAGCGAGCACAGAGGCTGACCAACCGGTTCTCCCTGAAACAGATATTTTGTTCTATCTCGTAAATAAACCTTTTGTGGAGTGATGCGTTATGTTAACCTCAAAAAGTATTTAAACTGCTTGTAGTGAAGTCTAGGCTAACCGTTAACAGAAGGTTTCATTTGCCTGATAACACTATGTAACACAAAAAATGTTTGTTCTGATTTTTCTTTTGTTTTTTATTCCGTTTTTTATGCAGATTCAAATATGCTTTTTAGTTTTTTCTCTGGCATCGACTGTTTTTTGTGTGTTGGCTTGGGAGTATTTATTGGCATCCGGTATTTGTATGGTCATTCCATTCCTTCTCCCTCCATCCTTTCCATCCCCTATTCATGCTCCTCTCTCTCTCTCTCTCTCTCTCTCTCTCTCCTCATATATATATATATATATATATATATATATATATATATATATATACTATATATATATATATATATATATATATATATATATATATGAACTTGATCCTTTAAAAGAATGTTAACCGATAGCATATCAGACGAACGATGTAATCTGATTTTCGATTATGTCAAATGAAGCGTCAAAGTTTGCCAAACAGGTTTTTTTTTAACTAAAGGAATGCCAAAATTAAAATCATAAAAGATGGAAAAGGAGTCAGGGTCTCTCTCTCTCCCGGCCTCAGCGAAAAGAACACAGGGGGGACTTCGTCCCAGCTCTCTGTCCCACCATGGGCTCAGGCTTATAAAAAAAAAAAAAAATTCTTTCCATATGCATTCTGTCCAATATCTTTTATCCACTAAAATGGTCTCTCTCTCTCTCTCTCTCTCTCCTCTCTCTCCTCTAAATCCAATTGTATATATATATCACGTGGAGAAGAATGCTCACCATACATATGTGTGCATCAAGTTTCAAAATAAAAATTTTCAATAGTTCAAGAACTTTCGAAAATGTCAATAAATGTTTGCATTTTCTTTTACTGGGTGGAAGGAATTTTCCTTTTCCTCGATTGTTTAATCAGCACTTTTATGAATGAGGGAGAAACTTCTCTCTTCAGTTGGAAGAGTTTAAACAGCTTGATTGAGGAAGGAACATTTTTAATTGATTCATTGTAGCAATTAAACACTTCTTAATGAGGTAATCAAACAAGTGGAAGGACTCACTCTTCATCATATTGTCTATATATATATATATATATATATATATATATATATATATATATATATATATATATATATATATATATATATATATATATATATATATATATACCTCTGCATATATATATATATATATATATATATATAAGTAGTATGGGGTGGAACACTAGCAGCCAACATGTTGCAAACCACAAATCGGAAGGTGCAACCGGATGTTGCAAATGTTGCAAGCAACATTTTGCAACGATAACTGGCGCCGATGCGGTCAATATAAAGGTTTTTAACGGGTCGGGTGAGACCGAATTTAGATCAGTTCATAGCAGACCGTTTCGGGATTTTAACCTGTCCTGGGGCTTTACCCCAAAGGGGTTTGTTTTCGGTTTTAAATGATGGTGATCATTTCTTTAGTTCAATCGCTTTATCGATTTCGTTTACCCCTAAAACGCTTTTTTAAATCGTCTTTCTATGTGTTTTGGTTGACAATGCATTGAAAAACATATTCGAAAAGAAAATAATTGCTTTAATTAACATTCGGTCATCGTTGGCCGGAAACCGCAAGCCTCGACCGTCAGCAGAGCCGGCAATCATACCCATCATCATTCTGGCTATTCACCAAAGAACCACGCGCAGAGTTAGCGAAGACCCAAGCTAAGATGCACTTTCATACGTTTTAAATGCGAAAATTATTATTATTATTATTATTTTAGGTTAAATACAGAGTTTCGGGTGAAAGTGTTAAAGGTTTTTTTTCATTATTACACTTGGGCTGTGTAATTCTTCTAAATACATATGATGACAGGAAGAAATTCCTTTAAATCTCTAACAATAACGTTGGTGTTATTCTTATTGAAGAATATGCAAAGCACAAGTTTGCTTCTAGCATTTTAGTCACTAATATTTGTCTTCTTTAATTTATGCCAAAATTTTTAATAATGACTTCTAAATTAAATAAATAAAATATTAACTATTATTTTATCAATATCCCCATTGATAAACTTTTTTAGTTGTAAAGGGAACTATGTCTCTCTCTTTCTGCAAATTTGCTTAAGCCTTTGGTATTATATAAATTAATTTGTTTACTCCTTTACTTATATATATATATATATATATATATATATATATATATATATATATATATATATATACCTATCTCTCTCTCTCTATATATATATATATATATATATATATATATATATATATATATATATATATATATATATATATTAAAAGGAGAAAAGAAGTCTCATACTAGGCCGGAGCTCATGATCCGGTACCCATGAGTTTGTGATTGTTGGGCCAGACTGGGAATTCTGGCTCCAGCTGCCTATCGAGTCAATTGAGTGTGCATTCAAAAATCCGGTCAGATGCGTTCATCAGAACTTTGCGCATTTCATCGACTCGATTCCTCTGGGGCTCGATCGCCGCTCAGAATCGTCGATATGTTTCAAGGACATAGATTCCGAATTTTGGGTTTCGTAACCCCCAAAATGAGTTGAGATCCCTCCTTGAGGGGTTCCCTCAGCTGTAAGAAGAAAATCTGGAAGTGAATTGCTGGAGAAAGATGTGAAGTTTCATGGAGTGGATCAATTGAGTCATTGGAGGTGTGAGTACAGCACCGGTTAGGCCAGTGCGGGTGCCAAGATATGAATAATGTGTGCTATATCAGCCCTTAGTGTGTTTGTATATGTTTTCAGTGATGTAGAATATGAATAACATAGTTTCAATACACTCAAATGTGTCTATAATGAGGTGGTGAGACCAGAAACTAAAATAGGTTTTACCTTTAGGAAGGTAAATTTTAAAGGGTATGGGCTAATAATACATGGGCTTGCGGCAGCTATGTTGCGTAGGCAGCGGCTGTGTTTGCGTGGGGCGGCAGGGGGCTGGGTCGCCGACTTAATATTTTGCACAACTGAGATATTTCGAGTCCAAAACTTTTGCAATCGACTTGTTTAATGTGTGCTTTATATATCAGCCCTTAGTGTGTTTTGTATATGTTTTCAGTGATGTAGAATATGAATAACATAGCGTTTCAATACATCAAAAGTGTCTATGGCCCCCAATTGAGACGGGGGACTGAACCCCAAAATGGGGTTTTACCCTTTTAAATGAAATTTTAAAAGGATATAAGTTAATAATACATAGACTTACGTTCTAGCAACAGCCGTATATTGCATAAATATATGTAGCTACAGTCCTATGTTGCACAAATATATGTAAAACTTAACACAGAGAACTTAAGTGTTACTCTCTTAGTCATACACAATGACATTCAAATGTTGCACAACTGAGATACTTGAAACTTGCACTCGATTTGTTTAATGTGTGCTATATCAATCCCTTATACAAGGATATGTGAGTGTGTATGTGTATGTGTGTGTATATATATGTTTAGTTAGAGGTCGTATACACATAGTCTTACATTTTTATTTCAAATTTTATTTATAGAAACCTGTTTCATTACAAGAGAGTTCAGAGTTAAAGTTATACCAGGATTAAGAAAGTTAAATTTTCATGTTGAAGGGTAGGATAAGATTTATATTTTCATGTATTAAATACAAATTTTTTTTGAAAAAACGTTATACTTTGGTAGAAAACATTTTGTTTTTTTGAAAAACATTTTTGTTTTGAAAACATTTTTAAAAATAAAAAGATTTTATTTTTATTGATGTCTTATAAAAAATTGTCAAATTTCCATGAAAAACATGTTTTTTATGGACCCCTAATGCAGTAGGGGTAAGGTAGCGCAAACAACCCCCAAGGGGGCCCCACCCCACCCACCTCATGTTTTACTGTTTTACCATACTTATTATTAATAAAAAATATATGTCTCTCCTTTTTTTCTGTTCAATCATATACATTTGTATTTCACATTAACCGCTTTCAAAACTTTTAAAAAAAAATTAGACTTAAATAAATATATTTTAAATGCTTGTAGCACTTCAGAGACATAGTGGTATATCTTATATATATATATATATATATATATATATATATATATATATATATATATATATATATATATATATATATATATATATATATATATATATATATATATATATATATAAATATATATATATATATATATATATATATATATATATATATATATATATATGTTCTTTTATATATATATATATATATATATATATATATATATATATATATATATATATATATATATATATATAGTTTAGAAGGATCCGATGGACATTAGAACAGCCGCAGATTGGAGAAGGAAGAGTAGTAGTAGTAGTAGTAGTAGTAGTAGTAGTAGTAGTAGTAGTAGTAGTAGTAGTAGTAGTAGTAGTAGTAGTAATAGAAACACATTCATGTTTATACAAAAGTTACTCAGCTTTTCCATACTTTAAATATTTTCATCTCCTTAGAGACACATTTTTTTCTTTACTAAACATTAACTCTAATATTTTGAATACGTGAGTTTTCATTAGCCTTAAACATTTTTTTTATATATGTTCTCATTTTCTTTTGCAAACTTAAACATTACATCATATACAACCATGCTTTTTTTCCCCTGCATAATAAACACATCATAATAATAATAATAAGCTCTTTGTATAAACACAAACTAAAAATAAGTTCTTATATATATATATATATATATATATATATATATATATATATATATATATATATATATATATATATATATATATATATATATATATATATATATATATATTCTCTATAATAGTAATACTTAACATGACCTAACTATCTATCTCCTATAAGATAATAAAATGTTACTGTAAACTAATTAACATTACCTAAAAGAAAAAACTCAACCTGTCCTTACGATGCATTCTATCTATATCATTTCAGTATTAATTTAATACCAACTTGTTACAGTATTTAGCAGACCTTGCCAGCAAAAGTTTATCATAACCTAACCTATCTATCACATTGAACAACTTGAATGAATGTTAACATAACATAGTTTTATCATTACTAAAGCTTACATAACATAGCCTGAACTAAGAATATAATGAATTACATACCTAACACGCCTTAAGCACTGAATAAAAGTCCATTCATCAAAAATATCATCTTTTACTAGGGTAGAGTAACAAACATTACCTAAAAACTCAAACTAAACTCACCTCCTAAATACCCTATGTAATAATATCTTCGAAAGCCAAAAACTTAACATACTAATATCACCTCAAACTAAAAACATAATAATTTTAATAAAGCATTAAACTAAAATATATATATATATATATATATATATATATATATATATATATATATATATATATATATATATATATATATATATATATATATATTTTATATATATATATATATATATCATATATATATATATTTGTAAAGTTTTTTTTTTTTTTTTTAAATACAAAGTTATTGATTAAAATAATATTGTAATGTTGGGTTGTTTGAGAAAGTATGAATAGGGAGTGCTTTGCTTGGTGTTGATAACTTATTTGTAGTAGACATACAGGTAACTTTGTTAATGGTTGCAGTTTATTCGTAGACAAGATGTGTCAAGTATGTTATGTTTTTAGTTTAAGCGATATTAATATGTTATGTTTATAGTAGACGTAATATTAGTATGTAATAATGTGGAGTTTTGGATTCTAGACGATATTGGCCACATAGGGTGCTTAGGGGTTTAGTTTGAGTTTAGGTAATGTTTGTTATTTACTCTACCCCCTTAGTAAGAAGATGATATTTTGATGAATGGACTTTTATTCGTGCTTAAGGTGTGTTAGGTATGTTGTGATTCATTATATTCTTAGTTCAGGCTATGTTATGTAAGCTTTAGTAATGATAAAACTATGTTATGTTAACATTCATTCGTTGTTCGATGTGATAGATAGGTTAGGTTATGATAAACCTTTTGTTAAGTGTCTGCTAAATATTGCAATGTTGCTATTAAATTAATATTGAAATGATATAGATATGAATGCATCGTAAGGACAGGTTGAGTTTTTTTTTCTTTTTAGGTAATGTTAATTAATTTACAGTAACATTTATTATCGTTTAGAGTGAAAGATAGTTAGGTCATGTTAAATATTACTATCATAGAGAATATATATATATATATATATATATATATATATATATATATATATATATATATATATATATATATATATATATATATATATATATATATATATATATATATATATATATATATATATATATATATATATATATACTCGTTTCTAAAGAGGTAGTTTTTCTTTTTTGTGTTTTATGCAAAGGCTTATTATTGTTTATGTAGGAGAAAAAAAGCATGGTTGTATATGATGTAATGTTTAAGTTTGCAAAAGAAAAATGAGAACATATATAAAAAAAATGTTTAAGGCTTAATGAAAACTCACGTATTCAAAATATTAGAGTTAATGTTTGGTAAAGAAAAATGAAAATGTGTCTTTAGGAGATGAAGAGAAAATATTTAAGAGTATGGAAAGAAGCTAAGTAACATTTTAATAAAAGAAATACATGGAGACTATACTAGGCTACTACTAATACCTACTACTACTATTACTACTACTACTACTACTACTACAACAACTCTTCCTTCTTCAATCTGTTTTATTGTCTGTTCTGGCTACATCGAGACTCATCAACTATATGCTTATATATATGTATATATATATATATATATATATATATATATATATATATATATATATATACTATATATATATATATATATATATATATATATATATATATATATATATATATATATAAGGTATACCACTGTATATATCTTAAGTGCTACATTTTTAAAATATATTTATTAAGTCTAATTACAAAAGACATTTAGAAGCGAACAATGTGAAATATATATGATTGAACAAAAGAAAAAACTCCTGCTTTATGTGTAAGTATAATAAGCAATAAAGCAATAAAAAAAAACTTGTATATGTGTGTGTGTGTGGGGTGGGTGAGAGATTAAGTGGGGAACTTATGAAGAGTTTGTTACTGCTAGGGTCCCATTAAAACAGCTTTTCATGAAGTATTTAACACCCCTAGAAACTGAAATGTTTTTCACAAACTGTGATCAAAAAAAAACAAAATGGTTTTCAAAAAACAAAATGTTTTCAAAAACAAAAAAATGTTTTCAAAAAACAAAAAATGTTTTTCAAAACAAAAATGTTTTCATCAAAAGACAACGTTTTTTCAAAAAAAACATTTGTATTTAATACATGAAAATATAAATCTTATCATTCAACATGAGAAATTTAGCAACAACTTAACTTTCTTTAGTAAACTGGAGTTTACCTAATGAAATGCCTCAGTTGAAAACATAAACATATATATACACACACATATACACACTCACATATCGCAACATAAAGAAATTGATAGCACGTGCTTTCATAAATCAATTAACTCAATATCTCAGTGTCATTAATATGACTAAGAAATAACTTAAGTTCTCTGTATTAAGATTTCATATATGCAACACTCGCTAACAACTATATATTTAAATACGGCTTTGTTGAGGCTGTAATCTATTGATAACCAACATATCTTTTGGGCAACAAGGGTAAAACCATTTTCAGGGTTGATCCCCGTCTCAATGAGATATACATTTGGTATTGACTATGTTGTTCATATTACTGCTGGTACATATGCAAAACACGCTGAAGTGATATGGCACGCATTAAACGAAGTCGTTGGTACGGCTCGATATCTTTCGGTTGATACTGACATGTGATGCGTGTGGCCCATGTTGATGCCACTTAAGTTATAAGTAATTGAGATTTCATATATTTGTTAACATGAGACTCTGTTATACATATATTTATTACGGCATGGGGCTGTTGTTAAACGTAACCCCATATTCATTAACATGCCCTTAAAGATTTATTTAAAGATGAAACTACATTGAACCGTCCCCATCTCAGTGAGGCCATTTTACATTTGTCATTGGTATATATTTATTCATTGCATCACTGGCTGCTGCAGCTTGCCCAATATTATTATGGTGACGGCACTGTTATGGCGGCGCCGGGCACTGCACCGACGCTTGTGTAATGACTCGGGTATTCTACGCTGCGAAGGCACAAATGCTCTTCGGCAATTCCCGCCAGCGATTTTCTTCTTTTTTTGTGAGGGCTTCCCTCGGGAAACAGGCTTTCATTTTGGGGTGCAGAACCTATGTTGTTTGGTATATGGCTTGCGCCTCTATTGACTCAATGCGGCTGAACCGGGAGTTCGGTCTGTTCATAAATAAACTTTCGATACGTAACTCGACAACAACTTTCTTCATTCGCTGTGGCTATTCTTCTCCTCTCGTTCTTCTTCTTCTTCTTCTTCTTCTTCTTCAACTTTCTTCTTCAGCTTCTTCTTCTTCTTCTTCTTCTTCTTCCTCCTCCTTCTTGTTTTCGGTTTTCTTTAACTTTCCTCAGGGGGACTCTCAAACTCATTTTGGTTATGTTCCTAGGCTCGGAATCTCTTTAATTATATAAACTTGCACATCAGTGACTCGATGTAGGCTTATTTGAACCAGAATTCAGTCTTAACTCAAACTCGAACCGCCAGACAGACTCCGTCTCAGTTGCTCTCACTTTGGCCATACTTACCTGCGTATGTAATATGTAATAACATGCCATGTATGTATGTATAATATGTATGTATGTATGTATGTATGTGTATGTGTATATGTGGCAATATGTATATATATAATAATAATATGTAATAATAATAATATATATACCCATATATATATATAATAATATGTATGTATGTATGTATATATATATGTATATATATATATATATATGTATTAATATACCATAATATATATGTATATAAAGGGTAAACCAAATTGTTTATATATGGCCAAAGGCGGCAGAATTTATAATGATTCCTTTAACTAAGGATTTATCGAATATTTGATAAAATAATAGTTATAATATTTTATTTGTTAATTGCAGAAGATATTGACCAAAGTACGATTGCATAAATAAAGAGATAAACAATATGGAAATTTAAAATGCTTGGAAACCAAACTTGAAGCTTTATTCTTTTAGCATGACAATTGTAACGTTATTGACTGTTAGATTGAGAATTTCACCACCAACATGCTCGCTCATGGCAGAGAAAATTACGCGGCCGTAATGAGAACCTTAACGCCAACCCCGGAAACTCTGTATTTTTAACCTAAAATAATAATGGTAATAATAATTCTGGTATGCCGCACGGCAAAACGTGTGAAAGTGCATCTTATGCTTCTTGGTATCTTTCAACTTTCTGCGCGTGAAATTGCTGCGACAATCTTGTGATGGCGGGTATGTTACGGCGAGCTGGGAAGCGAACTTGCGTTTCCGACCTGACATTAATCGATGTTAATTAAAACGGTATTTTCTTTCGGTATGTTTTTCAATGTATTAGTCAACCAAAACATGAAGACGTTTAAAGCGTTTTAGAGATGAGCATTTATCGATAGGCGATTGAACAAAATGATCACCGTCCATTAAAACCTTCTCACAGGCTGCGCCACTTTTATTGAAGTGCTTCCCACAAAAATCGGGTTAGAAAGGCGCACTGAACAGTCACAACCGGAAACGCTTAAATTCACGGTCTCGCCATTTAAAACCGCTTATGTCTGGGCCTATCTGGCGCCAAGGCTAATGTTGCAAAGATGTTTGCTTTGCGGCTGTTGCCACGGCAATCGATTTGCAGCCTGACTTCCCGGTTGCTGCGGTTTGCTGGCTGTTACGGCTGTGATCGTTCGACCCCATACTACTTATATATATGTAATATGTAATATGTATGTATATGTATGTATAATATATATATATATATGTGTATAATAATAGCCATGCAATACATGTGTAATAATATTACATGTATGTATGTATGTGTAATAATGTTTATGTATATATATATGTGTATGTGTATATGTATGTATATGTAATAATAATAATAATATGTATGTATGTGTATATGTATGTATGTATGTATGTATGGTATGTATGTATATGTATATGTATGTAATATGTATGTATGTATTGTATGTATGTATGTAATAATATCTAATAATAATAATAATAATATACAACAATAACAATAATACTAATAATAATAATATATGTAATATATGTGTGTGTGTGTGTATGTGTGTATGTGGGGATTTGGCATTGTGGTGCACACAAGTGTTTAGAAAGGTTCGAGTCGTGAGAAGGTGTGGTGAGAGGTATGAAAACAGTTCAGAGTCGAGGTCAGGTTTTGAACGGTGAAGACAGATTAAGATAGTCAGGGTCGGGCTGGTATCTAAGTCGGGAGAAATCGAGGCGTCTGTTGGTTCAGGTTAAATCAGGGTCATCATAAAGTTAATGGGTCAGGACATCTTCAGAAAATAATATAAATTAAAGAAAGATGAACGGTGGATGTCTACATAGGAGAGAAAGATAAGTACCGAAGGAAGGGAGTTTAGGAATCAAATTTTTGTGTCAGACTCTATCGAAGGCATGCGATATGTTCACCGCTACAACAAAGGTTTCACCGAAATGCCGAAGAGCGAAGGACCAAAAGTCAGAGAGAAGGAAAAGATCACAAAAGAGCGTACCTTAAGGAAATCATCCTGGCGAACCCTAAGAGATAAGATTAATAGATTTAAGAAGTTTCCAAATCTTCCTTCTATGGAGAGATTAGAACACTTTGGAAAGTATAGATTAAGAGGGTTGTAAGGGGTCATCTTATTCGGCACGGGATGAGAGAGCGCACACTTCCAGCAAGAAGGAAAGATTTGAAGTTGATTATAATTGAGGTAAAAGTTTACCAAGGCAAACTATGAAACAAGTTCTAAGAACCGCAGGAGATGCACAATCAGGAACATGTGCCTTCTAAGTGTTAAGCTCAAAATAAGCAGGAATAACATCCTTAGAAGAAATTACAATGTTAGGCATAAATGATTTGGGTGGTGAAATGGAGAAGGAGGAATAGCTCCGGAATCTTCTAAAGTGGAATTTTGAGCAATTAAAGGTTTGGGTGAAGAGCTCGCATAAAACAGCAGTTATGTTGTAGGAAGAAACAAGAGGAGGGAAAGAAGAAGAGGAAGCAAAGTTAGAGTTGACATTTTTTGCAAAATGTTAGAAAGAAAGTGGGTGAGAAAGAGCAACCAGAAAGATCATTAAATTTCTACGAAGAAAAAGTTTTAGTGTCACAGATTTGCATAATTTCAGCTTGACATATAAGTTGCTGCAAGAGTATCTGGAGTTTTAAGACGAGGATAATTCCTGAAGACAACGTCCTTGTGGCGAATACCGAACATTCGGAGTTAAACTAAGGTTTATTAATTTAAATACATAGGAAAGAATATGGAATGTACGACTGCATGTTTGACAAAATCACCTCAGTTGTGCGTTCTGCGCATTCTGAGGGACCTTCCCCCTCCCCCACTGAAGCATTACTCACTCTAAGGGCCAGTTAGCAGCACCGAAATGCTAAAAAATGCCATGGGAAGGTGTTTTCCCCGTGGAGGGTTTGAAGAGATAAAAGGATTCAAAGATAAAAGGGTAATCGGAGGAACCAAGAAAGAGGTGGAAAGAAAAAGTATGTTGGGGTAATCTCCAAAACTATCAGGGATAAGGGAAGGGAGTTGCACTATCTGCTTGAAGTTATTGTGGATAGAGATATGACAGGCGAATTCACCAGTCTTATCTTGAGATTTACAAGGAAACAATTGACGGTGATGAATATTGAAATCACCAGGAAATAATGGTTTCAGAGAAAGGTGAAGGTGATGGTGAGAGTGAAGGTGCTCTATTTTGGAGTTTTAAAGTAATAGAAGTATTTATGCTACTCTGTTGAGTTTGGAAATAAATAGACAAAACTCATGCATATTTTAGTGGACTGGGAAGAGAGCCTGAGCCAATATTAAGATAGAAACTAAAGAAAACTTCAAATTAAATATAATTAGACTATCTAATTTTGACGTAATTTTAATTAAAGTGGGCCTAAATTATGTAAATCCAGCACAAAACATGCACTATCAGCGTCCTAAATAAATAAAGTATTATGGATGTTGACGTTTAATCTTTTTCCACTGAAATTTCGCGCCCAGGGCAACAGTCCCTATAGCCCCCAATACGCTAAGCCACTGTATAATGAATTGACATTAGGTCTGAACCATTGTGTGTTCTCTTTTATCTGTCTCTGCTTTAACTAAAACTTGTTAAGTAAACAGGGACAAAAACAGGGGTCGTTTTTCCCAACTCTATAATCCTCGTCTGATATTTTCCAAATTGGCAATCCGAAAGGAGTCTTCTATTACCAACCTTCGAAAATGAAAACCTGTTGAATTTTGTTTCATTTCATGGGTCTTTGTATAGTTATGAAACCGATGGGAGTAAAAAAAAAATACATGAAATGAAAAATACATAAATAAATAAATACATAAATAAAATGTACTATCAATTTTCAAAGCTTCGACTTCAAAAGCACCGAAGTCGTACAAAATTATAAGAATTTAATTAATAAGTACAAAAAAATTAATTCTCTGACTTTGATCCCAAAGTCCGGTGGTTTATGCATTACATTACAGAGCTCCCATGCTTTATTTAAGCGACTGAGACTATGATGAATTTAAATCAACCTACATAAATGATCGTGCGCAACAGGTGCTCGAGCGAGGAGAGAAACCCATGCCAACAAAGTGATACCACACAGACGCTGAATAATTAGAACTTAACAATATATTTCAAATTGCAATATATTGGCCAAAAACAAAGTTGGTCAAATTTCAAACACTTAAAAAAAGCGTAATTCAAGGGATAGGAAGCAGCAGTGGCTCTCTATGTGCTTCAGCGCAATATATATATATATATATATATATATATATATATATATATATATATATATATATATATATATATATATATATATATATATATATATATATATATATATATATATATATATATATATATATATATATATATATATATATATATATATATATGTAATATATATATATATATATATTTCTATCTTTATCTTTCTCTCTTTATATATATATATATATATATATATATATATATATATATATATATATATATTTATCGCCATATATAGAGATATATATATATATATATATATATATATATATATATATATATATATATATATATATATATATATATATATATATATATATATATATATATATAAAAAACAAGTTTTGCAATAGTTTCTTTTTTTATATTTTGCAAGTTTTATTTTATAATTTTAAATTTTTTCATTATTTTCCACTCAATTTATTTTCCTTTTTATATCAGACTTAGAGTGGATGGGTCAGATCTGTCCTTTGGTGTGTGATGCATCAAGACTCGGATAAAAATGGTTTATTTCCAATTTTTTTTTTTTGTCAAAAGAGATAGGGGATGGATCTTTTTTTTTTTTTGACAGATTGTGGAAATTAATTCTTGCGAGTTCATTCTATTATGTTTTTGTCCTATCAAATTACAACCACGAATAAAGTTAAAGAAAAAACGAAAACAATGGCGTTTTGGTTAAAAAAAAAAAGCCGCAACTCTCTCTCTCTCTCTCTCTCTCTCTCTCTCTCATATATACTATATATATATATACTCCTATATATATATATATATATATATATATATATATATATAAATATATGCTCTCTCTCTATATATATATATATATATATATATATATATATATTAATAATAGAGCAGCTCATTTACCTAACGTAATGCTACATCATGGATGGTTTTAAATTTTAATTAATGTCCAATGGATTGATTTTAATTAACGCCAAATGAATTGAGAACAAAAACATGATACGCATTTTTGCCTTTATTATATTATTATTATTATTATTATTATTATTATTATTATTATTATTATTATTATTATTATTATTATTATTATTATTATTATTATTATTATTTTTATTATTATTATTATTATTATTATTATTATTTATTCATTATCATTATTATGTATTATTATTTTACGAGAATTATTATAGCAATGTGTATTTGTGTAAATAGTGTGAGAAGTGTGTCAAGAAGCACAAAGTGTGCATGATCGAAACACACTCGAATTACGTTGTGTGAGTGAATAAGGCGGAAAAGGGACTAATCTTTAAACACTGGAGTGTATATATATATATATATATATATATATATATATACATATATATATATATATATATATATATATATATATATCTATATATATATATATATATATATATATATAAAATATCCCCCCCCTCCGTTTTTTTTTCTATATATCTATATATATATATATATATATATATATATATATATATATATATCTTTAAACATATATATATATATATATATATATATATATATATATGCAATAAAATTATAATTATATGACTTCAAAAGAGGCGATAAAGATGAGAATTTTGCGAAGATCAATTAAAATTGAAAATTTAGTTTTAGGCATTAATTTAAATTATCGATTCTTTAATAACTTGTGAATTAACCTTTTCAAAACCCATATATATACTATATATATATATATATATATATATATATATATATATATATATATATATATATATATATATATATATATATATATATATATATATATATATATATTAGGGATGATACCGAATGTGATGAAAGAAGCCAGATACCGAATGCCGAATGTTATTTCAAAAGTATTCGACCGAATACATTCGGCCGAATAATCACTTCGCTATTCATTTAGGAATAGTTATTCAAAATTCGGTCATGGCATCCATTTAGAAAACTTCCACTGGTCAGCTTGAAAAGATTGGGGAAATTTTCTTTAGAGACGGACTTTTGTAGCAAGATATATTGTAATTCGAATTTTTGGTTATACCATATTCTCCAGTTTGCTGTATCCACATCCTTTCATTAATCATGGATCCCTACTGCATATTCTAGGAATTGACCATATTGCACTATGTAAGGTAATATAGTTACAGCTTCACTTACATATATCTACAGTAGCAGAAAGTTTACTGCGGTCGATATTCGGGAAGCATGTGGTAACTTTGGTACGTCTACATGTATGGATACCAATGACCTGGATGATGTCTATCTGTCATACCCCAAACCATTATTCGTGGATGGTCCGTCAGGCTGTTCACGGGTGACTGAGCGATCTTATTATTGAGAGTACCCTTGAAGTTGTCCCCTAGGCTGTTGGCTGGTTTTGAAAATGACTACTGGACCATGGCACAAAAGTAACATTCTATCGTAACAGAGAAGCAGAGCTGCGAGAGCTCTTCCAGTCAGATGGTAACCTTGTGTGTTGCAGTAGTTGCGGGCCTACTACTCGCTATGGGACTCTCAGCAGATGTGCGTGAGTGGCGACTGTTTATTGACACTTCCAAGAGCAGTTTAGAGTGTGTGTTGTTACTACGGCAACAGGTATGCTTCGGTTCCAGTAGGGTACTCGGTACAGATGAGAGAGGAGTATGAAAATCCAGACAGTTTGGAGAGGCTACAATATCGGGTGCATGGATGGTAAATATGCGTCGACCTCAAAGGCGGTAAACATTTGCTCCGGTCAGCAAGCATTTTTCACCAAATATCCCCACTTCCTGTGATGGGACAGCCAGGCAGCAAAGGATCACTGGATGACGAGAATGGCCACCGAGGGAAACGTTGACGCCAGCCACTTGTACAGAGGGAAAACATCATCTTACCTCCACTACACATAAAACTGGGTTGAAACAATTTGTGAAGGCCCTGGACCATGATGGTGAAGGCTTCCCGCTATAAATGCTCAACGTTTCCTGGTCTGGGTGACGACGAAAAGAAAAAAACTGGGATATTTGATGGCCCACAATATGGAAACTGCTCCGTGATGCTGCCTTTGCTACAACGATGACTGTGTTAGAGGCAAAGAGCGTGGAGATATTTTTCGGAGTGTAGCACAGAATTTTCTGCGGGAACAGGAAAACCGAGAACCACTAACATTGTACACAGGAACAGCTAGACAGTTTTCATTCTCATGGATGTAGAATGAGTATAAAAGTTGCACTACTCACATTCTCACCTAAGAAAATTTCCGGATAACCTAGGCGATGTTGGTGATGAGCAGGGTGAACGCTTCCATCAAGATCTAAAGTTCATGGAAGGACGCAAGATATAAAGTTCATGGAAGGACGTTACCAGGGCAAGTGGGATATCAATATGATGGCCGGCCCATTTAGACTTGATAAGGATGTTGGCACTATATGCACAGTAGATCGTCACCACGAAGAGGATTACTACCAGCGTAGGTATGTTTTACAATAATAAACCCATTCCTTCTATGGCATTTCATTGTTGTCCCATATTACTCTTTATTCATGGTTGTATTATATGTTTAACATATATCTATCAAGACATGTATCTTATCATTGCGATTTGTTTCTCTCCCTTCATATGTCAATATACATACACACATATATATATATATATATATATATATATATATATATATATATATATATATATATATATATATATATATATATATATATATAATAATAATATATGTAATAATATGGACATGTAAAATATGTATATATATATGTATGTAATAATATATATGCTATATATATGTATATATATATGTATATATGTATATATATATATATATATATATATGCCTCCTCAATAATAATAATAATAATAATAATATATATATATATATGTATATAATAATTTATATCATATCTATATATATATATATATATATAACTATATATATATATATATATATATATATATATATATATATATATATGCTCATATATATATATATATATATATATATATATCACCCCTCTCTTTCTTCATATATATATATATGTAATATCCATATCCCAATAATTGTGGTGGACCTTCTTGAAAGGTAAAATCATGCGGGATTTTTTAGAATCTTCCAATGTTTACCTATTATCTCACAAATGCGATTAATACAAAAACCGATTACATTTTTTGGAATCAGCACATCAATAAATCAATTAAACCCCGTCCAAGAATTTCATGTTTACCAGTGTTATATTCTATTCATCATGCAAAAGTCATTAACTTTATTTCTTACCTATGGAGACCAATCACATTTTAAAAAAAAATAATTAGGGAGAAAGGAATTGAAAAGTTTCGTAGTCAAAGATATTAAACTAAACTTCCTTTGAATAAGCTCAAAGGTTAAAATGACAGAACATTAGCAGTTCTCCATTTTCGGGGGATAACCTATTTCTTGTGGTTTCATAAATATTTCCTCCTGTTCTAAATATTCTTTCCCTTTCGACTGATGACGGTGGAGCTGAAAGGTATTTTATTACTAGTTTTTTCAAATTCATAGCTTTCCAGTGTTTTTCCACCAATTGAAGGGATTATCATTGTCTTCACTGGGTCAACGTAGGCAAACTTATATATTTGTTTATTTCTTGATGCAATTCCGTGTAGCCTTTCACTTTTATGTACAATAATCACACCGTCAGTCAGAAGAAATGGACTTTCTTTTTTCACTCCTTCTTTTCTGTATGATGATTTTGATGCCACAATTTCTTAAAACAATCCTTAAAGAAGTGAAAATAGAACCTTCAGCTTCACTTTCCCCACTACGTATGAATCATCGTCAGCAGAAGGGTCTCAGGGGCTAAATTTTCATGCATTTCTTCCCATGCCTCAACGACCATATTTTTTGCTGATTCATCTGATTCATGAAAATTATCTTGAATCGCGGATCACAAAAGTAGCTACACACAAGATTTATCATAGAGCTTAGAAAGTCTTTTTTCCTGCACTAGTTCTCCAAATACCAGCAGGGGTGTAATTATTCCACAGAGCTTTTTTGCTTTAATTGCCTGTTAAAATATAGATTTATTGCTAAAATGGAAGGGATCACTTAGGCGACTGTTACTTCCGTTTGTATGCTTTTAGTGATATTGTCCAAAGGCTCAAGTAAATGGAATTTTGCCACTGAAAATCAGTCAGCATTTTCTGATTGCATTCAGCAGCATATATGGATCAAACAATCTTTTAAGCATATCATAAGTTCTGTTCAGCGTGTAGAAACGTCTTGAATTAATTTATGCTGTTTGACATTCAGCTGCATCTGTAAAGTTTTAAACTTTGCAGCTGCCGTTGCTGAATGGTGAAAATGAGAGGATATTCTTCTGCAAGTAAATATCTTTAACAGACTTCTGACACAATATTGAATCGTGAATGCATAGTTGCAACATGAGAATAAACATAAAATTGATAGCAAGCCACTCTCCTATACCAGCTACCATGTTTGGTCCATTATCCCGTATCACTAAATGAATTCTATTTTTAGAATATTGAAAAATATGTAAAAGGCCCTTATAGGATCTGACAAATGACAATGATTTTCGCCATATTGGCTACAAAATTTGGCTATATTTTTTTATATTTGGGAAAATAAGTTTCTAAAATTTCAATTTTTAAATTGGAATAACTTTCCTTATGTTGTGTATTCCATTCCCCATCCTTCCTTCTCTCTCTTTCTCTCTCTCTCTCTCTCTCTCTCTCTTTCTATATATATATATATATATATATATATATATATATATATATATATATATATATATATATATATATATATATATATATATATATATTCCTTTATATATATATATATATATATATATATATATAAATACCTATATATATACTATATATATATATATGAAGAATTGAGATAGAGAAAAATTGAAGAACATGTATTTCAGTAAACATTTCTTGTTAAAACTCTTCTTATACAGAACACACACACACACACACCCACAAATGAAAAGAGGTTCAAATTCTTCGCGATTGAAAACTTTTAATCGTGGCAATCAAAAACCCTTTCCAAATTATCTGAACTATTATTCCTGCATTCGCAGTCGTAAACGAAAAGTTCTGCATGCGGGTCGGATTAGATTAAACTATTTGGGAGGGAAGCGTTAGCAGATTCTGCGATTATTTTTATAAATGGGAATTAATAAGGAAGCTAAATACGACCCCAAATTCCCATCATATATCTTATGCTTTGGAACTATGCAACTATAGCTATAATTACCAATACTATAATAATAATAATAATAATAATAATAATAATAATAATAATAATAATAATAATAATAATATTTCTCATGTTGCTTCTACAAAAATTTGTGAGAAAGATAATAACTAACAATAATTATATACTGGTAGAGTAAGTCCTGTACAGAATGTAATTTGAAGCAAAAAATACTTATTCTTCTTAAATATTACATAGGAACTTTTGTCAACATCCAGAGGTTGACGGAGATTTAGTCTAGGAAAGCGTAACGTTTATCGAGGAGCTCTTCAAGAAGTGTTTGTAAATAAATACGAGCACATATATTTGCAAGGTAACTTTGGTACTGCAAATGCGGGCCTTTATATTCGCAACGTATAAACTTTGGTACTCCAAATACGGGCCTTTATATTTGCAATGCTACTTTGGTACTCCAAATACGGGCCTTTATATTTGCTACGTAACTTTGTTACTCCAAATACGGGCCTTTATATTTGCTACGTAACTTTGTTACTCCAAATACGGACCTTTATATTTGCAATGTAACTTTGGCACTCCAAATAAGGGCCCATATATTTGCTACGCAACTTGGTACTCCAAATGCGGGGAATTATATTCGCATAGTAACTTTGGTACTCCAAATGCGAGCCTTCATTTTCGCAAAGTAGCTATAGAACTCCAAATCCGTTCCTTTGTATTAGTAACGTAACTTTGGTACTCCATCTCTTTCCAATATGTACTACAATGTTCTTTATTGATCCTCTTCCTTTCTAGTTGCCTCTGCTTTGTGGAATTTTGTTCCATAATTCTGCTTTCCCTAACAAACCAATTTAACATCCTTCACTTCAAAGTTTTCGTTCGCTTATACCTTAATTAAGATTATGCGGATTATTAATATTATTATTATTATTATTATTATTATTATTATTATTATGCCTCCAAGGTGGACCATTGAATAAAGCTATGCTAGTGAGTAGCTATACTAGTTTAAAAAAAAATGAAAAAGATTAAGAGCTAAAGATAATTTTAATTTGTAGCTAGCTGCATTTTTACATCATTATTAAATTATTATTTATGTATAGTTTATCTCAACTTTTCAAATTATTATTATTATTATTATTATTATTATTATTATTATTATTATTATTATTATTATTATTATTATTATTATTATTATTATTATTATTATTATTATTATTATTATTATTATTATTTCTTTCTTTCATTATCCTCTTCACGGATCCCACAGGTTGGGGGTGGTGTGCGCAACATGCACAGGAAACCGAGTAATGAAGTAGAAGCACGTGACCTAGGTCGAAAGTGTGAGCCCGTCGCAGTCAAAATTCACCCTAGAGCTTCACAACACCTCAACAAAACCCACACTGTCGTATGTCAGGATTCATCCCTTGGACCAGCCCGACAACCAAAATCAAAACCAACAAAACCACTTCATTTACTAATAGTATGCACCACTCTTCTCGGTTGAGCCAAATTCACACATTTTTCCTTCAGACACTCCTATACTGATTCAATCCACTTTCTCTTAGGCCTTCCAATCGATCAATTTCCAACACACTCGCCTCTATATATCAGTTTAATTAAACCACTCTCATCCATCTTTTCCATATGAAAAAAGAGAGAGAGAGAGAGAGAGAGAGAGAGAGAGATTATTATTATTATGGTTTTCCGAAATAGTATAGAAAATGTCAATAAATATGTCACTGTGTTTTACTATAATGATAATTGCAAGAACTTACTAGAGTAGATTTGGATTTCAACTCGTCCTGAAAACCTGGACAAGGTGCATACTTTTATATATATATATATATATATATATATATATATATATATATATATATATATATATATATATATATATATATAGATATATATATTTACACTCCATGCTACTTCGTTTTTCACTTATGGAAAACTTTTTCATTTTTTCTCTCTCTCTCTCCTCTCTCTCTCTCTCTCTCTCTCTTTCTATCAGATCATATATATACTCTCTTTCTCTCTATATATCTTTATTTACTATATATATATATATATATATATATATATATATATATATATATGCTCATATATATATAAATAATAATAATATATGTATGTATGTATCTCTCTCTCTTTCCTCTCTCTCTCTCTCTCTCTCTCCTCTCTCTCTCTCTCTCTCTCTTCTTTCTCATATATATATATATATATATATATATATATATATATATCTCTCTTTCATATATATATATATATATATATATATATATATATATATACACTCCTCCTGTCCACAGGGAGCGTACTGGCCTCGCGCATTGGGAAAAGCCCGCTTCCAAAAAACTGTTTCTGACATTTATCACTGTTATAGTTGCAATGTAAAAATAAGATGATATCGAAATGGAAAATCAATTCGCAACAAAAGATTACATAATGTAACTTATGTTGCGGAATGAGATTTAATTCATCAATTTTATTTTTGTTTTTCTTCATTTCAATATCTGAATATATATTCTGCTACAGTAACAGTGTAACCAGTTACTAGTGGGTAGTCACTAATCAGTAATTATTAAGTACTAAACCCAACAATGGATAAAGCAACAAACCCGAAGAGAAGAAAAGGAGGTGTTGAGGGAAAGGAACGTGTGAGGCAAGAAAAAATTCTCATGAATTATATTACATGCGAACATGAATATGTTTTAAGATAAGTACTACTACCAATACTACTACTACTATTATTAGTAGTAGTAGTAATGAAATCAGTGCACACAGGGATAAGAATACTGAATAGGAAGGTGGATCATCAGAAGCTGAATTTGCAGATGCTGAAGCTGTGATTTCTCACAAAGACATACCTTCTGCTTCTACAGCTCCTTCAGTTGCTGTGGAGCATG
>JABUQX010121895.1:0-22921 GCA_015478945.1 Trachelipus rathkii | reverse complement strand
ATAATACAAATAAACAGAAAACTACTAACCTTTTGAACCTTCAGGGTGAATATTTTTCAAAAGGTTGATCCATGTTTTATGTTTGATTCTGTTCATCAGTTAAGGTTTAATACTCTCTTTATATCAAATTCCATTATGAGATAAAAATTTAGTATGATGTTCCTTGCATAAATATAAAATCAATACTCTATCTATAAAATATATATACTATATATATAATATATATATAATATATATTGCAATTACAATTATAATATATATCTCCTCTTATAACAGTATATTTATATAGATTATTTAGGTATATATATATATATATATATATATATATAATATAGTATATATATATATTATTATTATTATATTATTATTTATTATTATTATTCCTCCCCGTTCTCTCCCCAAGAGATGAGTGGTAAGGTGCGTTATTGCATGCTGGAAAAGAAAAAGTATAGAAGAACATTGTACACAGTCGATAAAAACGAAAGCCCGAGCCTTACCGCTCCTTTCTCATCATCAAATTAGCTCGGGAACCCGTCGCTCGTCAAACATCCATCCCTAGAGCTTCAGGGACCTGCGACGGATCTCTCACTAATTACTATGTTATATTTGTCAGGTGGCAGGGTTCATCCCTTGTACCCAGGGTGGGCCACAGCCACGCTCCCTCACAACACCACACGCCATTTTCTAATTCTTATCAACTACCTCTTTTTCTCGCTCTACCATAAATTCACATTTCTTTCCTCCAGATATTCCTTCACTGCATCCATCCATTTTTTCTTCGGTCTTCCTCGCCGGTCTTATTCTCAACACACTCGCCACTATACATCCGTGCTTAACAAATCCGACTTCATTCCATCCTTTCCACTATGACCAAATTTTAACTCAATCATACTTTCATTTTTTTATTTCTTATTTTACCCCTTTCTTCACATCCTACATAACTCTCTAATAACGTTCATTCCTCTCTTTTATCAATTCTTTTCACACCTAAAAACCCCTAAGGTTGTCCATCTAACACGTTGAACGTGTGTTGATATTATACCTCTTATTCCAGATCCATAGTCTCTCTACTTTACATTAACACAGGTAACAACATTACCTCATGTAAAAACCCTAGCGAACTCTAGACTTAGTCCCTTCACATCCCACCACGATTTAATTGCACCACGTCCACCTTCCTACCATTCACAGATTTCCTACTACACTCTGCATCATCCGTTCTTCTTTCATCCAACATATATCCTAGAGAGTATTTAAACCTCAGACACCTGCTCCAGCTTGCCCTCGACTCACTATACATATAAACTTCATCACTCGAGGACTATCTTCACTCACAACCTATAACCTTGCTCTCTTAATCTATGGTTAACTTTCAACCATTCCTTTTTACACACCCTACCAAATCTCTTCTACTTATACTCTTAAAACTCTTTTCATGGATTTCACCACACAACGAATCATCCGCCATTATAATAGGTTAGGGCACCTCCACTCACGCTCCTTTCTTCGCATTGCATTCTGACACCATTTTTCATGCAACCCCCATCTCTAATTCTTTTCATAACCTCATAATATACAAATATAATAACCAAGGAGACATACACATCCTGCCTCAGCTCCACTATCCAATATTAAATCCTAATTCACTTTTGACTCCATTTATTCTTACACACGCCTCACTATCTTCATATCATACTTTTTTAATTCCATTCAGAAGTCCACCACCACGAACACCATATATTACTAACACCTCCCATAGAGCTTCCCTATATTAATCCTATCTACGCCTGTTGCAAATCTATAAAACCGAAATACTTTTTTCTTCTTCCCTCTCATTTTCTCAGTCATTGTTTTCAGAATGTAAGATTTGATCCACACAATCCACTTACCACTCACTAAATGCCCTTGTTCTCAAACCAATTCAGTCCAATCAGTCATCGACGCACTCTTATCGACATAAAATACCTGCATACATATATCTTTCCCTACCAACACCAATAAACGTAAATATCCCATATAATTACCTACAGTTCCCTTTATCTCCCTTACCCTAATAGTTAAGGTACTTATTACTTGCTCTCCTCCAGTACTCTCGGAACTACACCCTCCATAAAACGCTTTATTACACAACTCCATCCAGTCAATCACTATCTCGCCCTCCGTTCTTGATCATTTCACCAGTAATTCATCTATACCTTGCGATTTACCATTCTTCAACTTTCTCACTCTACCAATTACTCCCTCCCTATTATAACCTCTCCCCAAAATTACCTATTCCTTCTTGCCCTCCATCAAACCCACATACATTCACTATCACCTCCTTCGATTTTTGGCGTTTAATATTAACAGATTCTCAAAGTGTTCTACTCCACACTCTCCTCACATCCCTTTCATCAATTACCAAAAACACCATCCCTATTCTTATTATTTTTCCTACCAGGGTTCCCCTCTATTCTCATCTTAACCTTCCCCGCTTTCCTTCAGAAAAAGCTTTCCATTACCTTGTAAGTCCTCATTCATCCTCCTTCCAAAACTGTTCATTTAATTTCTCCTCCTACGTATGCACCTTTAGCATTCCCTTTTTCCTCCTTATATACTTTCCAAACTCTTTCTTTAAGTTTGAAACATTCCATTGGCTTTAATACATTCACCCAGCGCTTCTTTTTACTTTCCACCACTCACTGTTAACATTCTTTACTCCTACTTTAGCACATCACCATACTTCCTTTGCACTGCTAACAACGCTTCCTTCATTTTGCCTCCATATTTGTTCAGTTTCAACTTGTCACATTCGACTGATTTACTTGGAGATGTTCTTACATACTTATATCCTTATTACCTTGTTCACTTAACCTTCCCACTCTTAATTCTACCCCTTCCTTCCTTATCACCCTTCCTTTCCTTCCAAGCCCCCACTAATTTAATTTTACATAGAACTAATATAATGATCCGATAATCCCATTTCCTAATCCCCTAACTGATTTTAACATCCAAACACATACTCAACATCTCCGTCTTCACCAACACAAAATATATAATAATAATAATATATATATATAATAATATATATGTTATATTATATATTTATATTATATATAGTATATTATATTATATATATATATATATATATATATATATATATTATATTATATATTATAATATATATATATTATAATATATATATATTATATAATTCCATATACTATACTTCCTTACTCCCTGAGCCCCTCAATTTGAGGCTCCACACTGGCTCCGAGAAAGACCGAACCGCATCCTTTAGGGCGTATATCCACAAGAGTCTCAAACAGATGTGATAGAAAAAGCAGTTCGAGGGGGCCTCTGACGCTGTGAGGCAATTTAGATGGGAGGTTTCTTTACTGTGTATCTGGGTGGTTATGGCATCTAGTACATGTGGGGGAAGTGACGTTATCTAGTTAAATTTAAATTTATAATGTAATAGTTTGGTGGTGTCTATCTGCCACCTAAGCGAGATTTATATCTTGTTCTCTTCTGGATAGTGAGTTTTCAGCAGGAGAAATTTTTGGTGGTTGGGATTTTAAAATTTTGTTGTTAGGGCGATTTTGTAGCTGAATGCTAGTGAGATGGGTATGTATATGAGAGAGCCAAGTTTTGTTGGGGGAGGGGGGGGAATGATGTTATATATGTCATTATAGAGTTTGGAGGGTGAGGAGGGAGGGAGTTTTAATCTGTGACGGATGGGGTTGTTGAATATTTGGTGACAAGGGTGGGATGGGTTTAAGGTTTTCTGGTAAAATTGTGTTCCTACCATCTCTAAGTGGGAAGTGATAGGGAGAATTTTGGTTTCGTTCTGTAGATGGTGGATGGGGGTTGTTTTGGTACAACCAGTAATTATTCTAAGGGCGGTGTTTTAATTTTTTTTTAATTTTTTTTATGTTGGCTTTTGTTATTGCTGGGAACCATCCAGGGGAAGCATAGTTTAATGTTGTTCTGTGAAGTTGTTTGTTTATATGTGGTGATAAGTGTGTGTTTTCTGTCGCTAAAATCATGTTGGGAAAGTGTTCGGAGAGTGTTTAGTTTACGTATGGTGGAAGATGTAATTTGTTCCATATGTGGGGTGAATGTCAGATGTGTCTCATATGTAAGGCCTAAAATTTTTGGAGTTTTATTAAGTGGAAGGGGGGTGTTATTTAGAAGAGCTATAGGGTGTAGTGAGGATTGGGAACGGTCTGTGGTAAGCAGGGCTGCGGAGTCGTAAAATAAATTTTTTGACTCCGCGACTCCGACTCCTTAAATTCAAATTTGGATTTTCAACTCTGACTCCGACTTCACTTAAACAAAAATTTTAGACTCCGACTCCGACTCAACTTAAAAAAAAATTTTCGACTCCGACTCCACTCAAACAAAAAATTTCGACTCCGACTCCGACTCCAGCAGTAAAATTCAAAATTTCGAGTCTGCCTCAGCTTAGTGCTTACAGGTACAGTAAAACATTTTTTTGTTTCAGGGGATGATCCAATATTGGAGATTTTGGGACACCATTTTAGCCCCACCTAAAAATGGACATAAAATTCTTAATAAATTTCAGACAATTTTGTTGGGGAAGAAGCAAACCGCAGCTTTTTCTGACCTCTAAAACGTCATTTTCGAGTGTTTTTAGGTATCTGTAGTCATTGTTTTGGCATTTTCATTTTTTCAGAACCACTTTTTTTGACATTTTTTCGTATCAACTTCTACAATTATTATTCGAAATTACTTCAAACTTGAAATATGCATAGATGGGTCCATTGCGCACAAATGTCAAGAATTAGTTTTTTGGTTTTTTTAAAATTGTGCTCAGGATCTATTAAAAAAACAAAAAAAAACAAAAGTAGGTTGTTTTGAATTTCGACATTGCTGAGCACAATTTTCAAAAAATCAAAAAACTAATTCGTGACTTTTGTGCGTAATGGACCCATCTATGCATATTTCAAGTTTGAATTAATTTCAAAAAAATTGTAGAAGTTGATAAGAAAAAATGTCAAGAAAAATGGTTCTGAAAAAATGAAAATGCCAAAACAATGACTACAGACACCTAAAAAAAAAAACACGAAAATGATGTTTTAGAGATCAAAAAAAGCTGCGGTTTGCTCTTATCCCCATCAAAATTGTCTGAAAATTAAGAATTTTATGTCCATTTTTACATGGGGGCTAAAATGGGGTCCCAAAATCTCCAATATTGGATCATTCCCTTCAACTATTTTTTTTCGCTTGCTTTTGAGAATAAAAAAATATACCACAAAGAATCAAATCTCCAAATGCTATACGGTAAAGTACCGTAAAGACAAAGATGCAGGAGCAACACATCACAAACAAATATATATTTCAGGTTCGGAAACATTGTATAACGTAATTATAATTCTAATATATAAAACAGCCTAACTATAATAAATTATAACTCAGTTTTAATAATACTTGTTTTCAAGTTGTACTTAGAAAGTTTAAAATCAGTATACTTAATTATAAATAATTAATAATAATAAGTAGAGTGAATGATAATGATATTAATGATAATGATAATGAAATATAATAATAATAATAATATATAATAATAATAATAATAATATATAATAATAATAATATAATTAATAAACTTTCAAACACACTTATAATGAAGATGTAATAATAATAATAAAATAACTGGCATTCCTAGATGTTTTACTTTGTTTTTTATAAATGGTAGAGCCGAAAGAGAAGTAAATGTTTAATGTACAGGTAAATGTTTATACACAAATTATGATTCTAATATACTCGAAAGGTATAAACTATTAATTATTAAAACCCTAATCCACAGAGCCTATAAAATAACTTCAACGTGACGACTCTTTAACAAAGAGGTGATAAGAATAACGAAAAACTTAATTAATAATGGGTACCCTCAATTTAAAATAGAAAAAGTTATAAAAGAACTATAAATAACATTTTAACTCGAAATAAAAATTCACTTGACATGGAAAGCAAATAGCTTTCTATTTTAAATCATTAAATTTGACAAACTTTTCTAGAGAAGAACAAAAATTTAACATAATTGTAAAGGAACATGTTAAGTCTGAAAAGAAGCTATTACACGCCGAGACGAGTGTCCTCATACTTTAGTACCCGTGGTCATTGTTCGGAGGATTACAAAAGTTATGTTGTATATCAATTTAATTGCAAAGAAGTAGGATGTAATTCCTCTTATGTTGGATACACAACTAACACTTTAAGAACCCGAATTATGCAACATGTGGTTTTCTTGCGTCCCCCAGGGCCTCAATACTTTTATGTCTTCGTGGCATATGGAACTTTAGCCTTTTTCTGTCCCTCAACTAATTTTATACGATGCCCTGTCATAGTGTGTGAGCTATGCTTTCTCAAAATTGTACGTGTGGATAATACTGATAAACCTTGTTGCGAGCCAAACTTAATAACTTGACCACCACAAAGATTCTCAATTGGCAGGAAAGACGTTGTTATATTCCATTGTTAGTTGCATTCAACAGAGCGAGTAAACTTAATAATAAGCAGATATGAAAGACGCAACTTATAGACTCAAAACTCGTGTGAATACACCTAGAAACATCGCGAGTGCGCGTCTTTCATCAGCGCACACACAAACACCGCGAACAAACACAACACCACAGACTAACCATACAACGATCCGACTCTCAAGCTACCGAGCGACCTCATTAGCTATAGCCCACGATATCACACTCACACTCTACATATGAACAACTTCACACCTCGATTACCAATGGCTCTCCTCGGCCAACTCACAGAACCCATCCCCTTTCTTATCTTGATCAATTTTTTGCTAAATCCTTTTTTTTCATACTAACATCCCTCGTTCTCTTCACATAAGTTTTGTCGTTGTTATCTTCTGCAAACTCCATAAACTCTTTTTAGCATCTATTTCACCCTAGTTATTGCAGGTGTCACATAATTTTATCTTCTTTGCTTCTCTTTTTTATCATTTCTTTCTCTCCATAATTATTCCATGTGTATCTTATTCTACCCCTGTTCCAAGTCCCTCCAATAGAGCTCAGATCATTCGATTTATCTTATGTATATTTCGTTCTCTGCAAACGTGAGCGGTCTCTCAATATATAATGCCCGAACTCTCAGCATCTATCGAATCCTCGTTTTCCTTAGCAACTCTTATTTGTCCATGCGTGACATAACTATCTACAAGTTTTATACTAATTCTCGTAACCATTGAAAAATACTATTTATTTAATAGTGATAGTATAACTCTCTGTTATATATTTACTAGTAGTTACCCTGTTATGGGTTGTGCAGTCCAGATGGCAGGTAATAAACAGTTGTTATGTATGTAAACTGACTGTAACATAAAATTTTATATAATAAAAATAAAATAAAAATAATAAATATTATATAATATATATTAATATATTAATAGATATATATTATTATATATAATATATATATATATATATGATATATATATATATATATATAAGTATATATTTAATATATATAATATATAATTAATATTAATATATATATAATATATTATATTAATATATATATATATATATATATATTAATAATATTAATATATAATTTATATTATATAATATATATATATATAATATTAATATATATAATATATATATTAATAATTATATATATATATTACTTACTATAGAATATGTCCATTGGTGTATATATTATCATAATAATTGGCCAAATTCAACATGATAAGATAAGGAGGACATAGTTAAGTAGCTTCCTCTTTAAGGTGGATATCAGATATTCTCTTATCTGAAGTTTCATTCCACAATTTTTCTACTTGTTCCCAAGGTTCTTATGTGAGTGAGTAATATTTTAATACTCACCTAAGCCTAACTGCTTGCTTTTCAAAAATTCTATTCCTTCTGATAAGATTCACCTTAATATATATTTATTGTGCAAAATAGACTTTATATAATTATGTTATCAGGAGTTCTAGAGTTATTATTTTACTTAATTGCGTTTATCATAGATGATGGCACTTTAACTCTATCATATTATCTGTGTAACCCATAGAGTTTGCTATAATTAAATTCTTCATTTAACAAATATTTATATGAATTTTTCATAATGAAAGAAACAATTTATTTTTACTTTCCTATTTTTTTAGTAAAGATATTTTTTTTTTTTATTCTACCATGTCAATGCTTAATTAGCCACTACTCTATATACAAGATGTCATTTATAGCCACACTGATGCCAACTTTTAGAACTTAATGCTCAGTAGCTGGTAGAAAATGGTTAATTCACCGTATGTGTTTCGTACAAAACCTTGTATGCTTACTCCATTAATATTTCTCTTTGGTATATAGCATACGTGCTGATGATCTTGTTCGTGTTGACTGATATTCAATTTGTTAAATCTGGAGCGATAAACCTTGTTTTAAAAGCCAATTCATTGCTGCCAATTATGATATGTTTCTGCAATCAAACTGTATGTGAGTATGGTATGCATGATATTATAAATAGTATGAGTGGATCTCATTGGATCCTCAAAATTTCGTGATCAGATTTTTCCTATTCGCAAAACTCCTACGCTATCATCTATGTCCCTTCTTCTATCCTAAACGAATCTGATTCATTCTTGTGATCATTTCAAAGCTCATACATAATATATCTTTAAAATTGCTTGTCAATCCATAACTTATGTCATATAACTTCACAATTACTTCACCTTATTCATCTTTAATATTACTAAACTTCATAAATCCTCTATATACGTTTTTGTTAAAAAGTTTGATTATTTCCAGCCAAATCCTCCAATATTCTTGTGTCATTCTTTACGGCCTTTCTCTTTTTTACTCAACTTTTCACCCGTTCTACACTGTTCTGAGGTTGAGCATACTTTTCGCTTTTCAAACATTTTCCCATTCTAGTAATTTTTCTCTCACTTTTCTTTACATTATTCCACCACATTGTGTCTTTTCTTCAGAACCTCCCCTATCGACTTTCATTCTACAACCTCAACCGCGAAACTTTCTATTAATTTTTTCAATTCATCTACATCAACTTCCTCGCTTTTCATATCATATAATTTCTCTTTTAACTTATTCATGCGTAGGTTTTTTTCTCCTTATTCCTAAGCTTCTTCTCTCTTTCCTTTTTTTTTTTTTTTTAGCTTTCACTTTCAAATTAGTCACTGAAATTTTAAGTTCCGAGGCTGAGATAACTCCGTTAACATCTTCGCTCATCTTCCAGACGAAGAAACTAATACTACAACCGGATTCTTGTTCGAGCTACTTCGCCACTTATATTGGTTCCCCAATACCTTGTTATACCTATAGGAATCCTGGATCTAAAATTTTATAATTCAGATAACCAATATACTTTTTTTTTCTAATTTCAATACCCAATTATATAAATATATATATACATATATATATATATATATATACTACATATAATACTATATATATAAGATAATTATAATAATATAGTATTATACATATATATATATATAATATACTAAATATAATATATAATATATATATAATATTATATATATATATACTTATATAAATATGTCATCATAATAATATATATTATATATATATATATAGATATAAATATATATATACTAGTATATATATATAATATATATTAATTATATATATGATACCGAAACGGAGTGCTATTCTTCAATTCTGTTGAAAAACTGAACGTACAAAAAATAGTATAACTGACTCAAGAATAAGAATATCAAAGCCTGTTCCAAAATGCTGACCCTCGCTTCTCATTTTATTACTTATTATATTATTATTTATTATTATTATATTATATTTATTATGTCATTATTATATTATTATTATTATTATTATTATTATTTCTATTATATTATATTAAAGTGCTTAGACTACGATGTTTTCCCGAATTTTGGCTTCACTAATGTAATTTGCGAGAGTGGCGTTATGAATGGCCAAATTTTTCTTTCTAACCATGTCACTTAAATTTTTCAAGATATAAGGGACTTTTTTTTATACTAATCTTTTCTTCCATTTTTTCTTTATTATTAAATAATGGATACCGTACTTCCCCTCCTACAAAATATATAGGCATCTTCGGAGCATTCTGAGTATAATATATATATATATATAGTATATTATATATTATATTATATATTATATAATATTATATATATATATACTATATATATATAATTATACTTATAATATATATATATATAAATATATATATAATATATAATATTCATATATATATTATATAATATGTTTAAATATTTTCTCTAAGATAGCAACTTTTTTTTCTCTCTCTGCAATAATCAAAAATCGATTACAGATGATTTTTATATTCCATTCCCTCATATTGCAATTTCGTTCTGAAGGATATACGTACAAATACCCCCTCATTCCTTAACACACAACAAAGAAATTTCACAAAATCCCTCTTCCCGGTTCATCCCTCCTATTCGCCCGTACCGGCATCATTGCAAATCTAATTATTTATCGAAAGTCTCTAACTCCTCCCGGAAATACGATACCCGCTTCAACGGTATCACCTCCTATGACTCCTCTCCCTACCACATCTCCCATCCAACATACTGTGGTACACAGGACTCCTCAAGCAAACCCTAACCTTGAACATGTATGCAACGATCCCAACACAGGACTCCTCAAGCAAACCCTAACCTTGAACATGTATGCAACGATCCCAACACACCTAAACAACTTTAACGTTTTTTTTTTCTTCTTTTTTTTATGGGGAGCAATACTCTTTGAGAATATAATAAATTATATCTCAAATGTCCAAAAATAATATGGATAACTCCTGTTATTCATATTTTAATCACACTTTCGGTAAACATAAAATTCGCTACTAATCTCCTTTCAAACCTTTGATCATATACTTACAAAGTTGGGAAATCTAAAGTCCATTCGGCTATCTAACAAACAAATTACGCAGGCAGATGAAATAACTTCAACCCCAACACCCAATACAACAATCACAAATAACTTTTATTTCCCCTCCCCTAAAGCTCTCTCTCCCCCTCTGAAACAATCACACGAGGACTAATCTTTCTTCACTCTCGCCTAGAAAACCATAGCTGGAAGTCCTGCTCCATCCTTCTCCTCCTTTTTTTTTTGGTAAAATTTTTTTATATTACTTTTAATTAAAAGTTTTTTTTTTTTTTTTTTACATTTTTAGAAAATAGCGGCGTTAATTAACATTGACTTAAAAAGTGTTACACTTTTTTATTTTACAAGAGCGCTCTCATATATCAATTAAGTTTTTTAAGTTTTTTATAATTTTAAATATTTTTGGGTTCTTATATATCTATTTTATTATTACTGTTTATTATTTATTATTATGATTATTAAAATAATTTTACTATACGTACTACCAGTGCCACTCTTTTGTGTTTTTTTCTTGTTAGGCCTGCAATGTGTAAATTTGAAAACAAAAAACTATACTGAAAGGAAACCTTCTCTCTCTCGTAAGATTGATTATTATTATTTTATTATTATTATTATTATTATTATTATTATTTATTATTATTATTATTATTATTATTATTATTATTATTATTATTATTATTATTATATATATAATATAATAAGATATCATCTCAGTTTACTGCTTTTGAGTAAAGCTTCATATGTATAATTGATATATATATAGTTATATATTAGTTATATAGTATATATATGCTAATAAAGTTCGTTAGAGGATATATTATATTATTATGTCACTATTCAAAAATTTAGCGCCTCTTTTTGAATATTGATTTATACAATTGTTATTTTAATATAGTATAATATTATATATTATATATGACATAATAAGTAAATATTTCTAGTCTTTTATAACATTTCTGCAAGAGTGGAAGTAGCTTGCGACATTTAATAAAATGAGTTCGATATCATTAAAATATTAAAGTCGTTATTATATATTTCATCTTAATACTTTATTTAAAAGAGCGCATCATTTACAACGTCTGCAACTTGCAATCCAAAGTGATAGATTAACGGGTAGATTCTTTAGGTATTCTATCTTAAAGTGTTTTGTAATACGAACCCAATGCAGACCCATGGTGAAACAGAATCGCGCAATAATTTTTCGCCCCATAAAATCACCGTTTTATAATCGTTTAGTGTGATTTATAGCTCATCGAAATTCTTTTGTGTATCATTCTGTCACGATAAGAAAGCTTTACTTCTCCTTCCTTGTTAAAGACATCTTAGGGAGTAGTGTTGCTAATTTGTTCGACAGTTAAAAAAGTTGTTGTACCAATATTTCAGATTATGTTTCGGTTATAATGATGATTTCCACAATTCATTTGTTTCCTTTATCTCGAGTAAGTTCATATGTTGTATTTACTATTTATCTTCTTGTTTCTTCTGAAAGTTTTATGTCTGCTTTATCCTTTAAAGATAAATTTTTAATTTTTTTAAGTTTTTTATTATCAAGTCTGTAAATCCATCTTAATTTTGCTGATCACGATTTCCAATTTCCTATAGTACTTTTACAATAGTTGTGAATCATTAATTTTTGAATATATTTAATTTATAGGGGCATGTTATATTATGTTATGGCTTATTTTTAAAAGCTATTCTTTATTTTACTTTTTTTTAGAAATATGGAATTATATTATTTATTATTATATATATTATATTTATTATATTATATTATTATTATTTATTTATTATTATTGTTGAAATATTATTATTCATTTAAATATAATAAATAGTTTTTACCTTTTTTATTTTATATTTTAGATAGGTATTATTTTAGTTTATATCTATCTATTAGATTGTATTGTTATTATTATTACATTAATGATAATCCCGGATTTAAAACATTGATATATATATATGATTATACTCATCACCGAGAAATGATTTCGATATTATTATTATTATATACTTTTTATTAATTATTTATTATTATTGGTTGATTTTTCGATCTTTATTAGTTATTATGTATTTGACTATTTGTATTACGTTAATATTATTTATATGTATTATTATATTATTATTATGTTGATTATTTTATATTTTTTATGGATATTATATTATATATTATTATTATTATTATTATTATTATATATATATTATTATGGATTATTTATTAATTATCTGATTTAAGTTATTATTATTATTAGATTTAATTATATTATTATTATATTTCATTATTTATTAATTATTATGATTTATTATTATGCTGACAATTTTTTACAAATTCTATGCATCTGATGAAAATTGTTGAAAATCTGAAAAGTGGTAGATAATTTATTATTATTAGTATTATTATATTATTAATCCATTAATATTATTATTTATTATGATGGGGAGTGGTCGGATAATATGATGGATATATATTGGATCTATTATTGATATTAATATTATTATTATATATTTATTATTGATTATTATTATTATTTTAGGTTTATTTTGTGTGTATATGAGTATATTTTATTATTATTATATTAATTATTATATTATTTAGTGTGATTATTATTTGAAGGTTATGCCAAAGATGTGTTGGGTGTTAGTTTATTTATTAATTAATGTCTTTGCAACGGAAGTATTATTATATATTACTTAATTATTTATTTATTTTTTGATTAATGAGTAGCATGGCAAATTTTATTAAAGCGACGAGATATTTGAAAATTAAACGTATGAGACAGAGTTCATTAAAATAGATTATTATTATTTATCATTATTCATTATCTACATATCATATGTAATATAATATTCATAGTTATTATATTATTATTCAAATGATTTTTGGTTTGTTAAATTATATGACTCTATTATCGTTATAATAGATATCTATATAATGTTTTTTAATCTATCTATTATATTTTTATTATTATATATATATGATACTTTACAAACGACCTTGGTATCGTTTTTAAGTAGGTTTTTAATTTTTTCTTTCTAAGTTCAAAAAGTTTTGGCTAAAACTCTCTAATTTTGTGTTACTTTTTTGTTTGAATATGATCAGCCAAAACTCATTAAGTAGATTAAATGTTCGTTATATTTTACTATCTCTATATATATCTATTTTATTATCTTTAAAATATATCATATCTCTATGTTGAAAGAATGCTGATTTTTTTTTAATTTTGAATTATTATGCATGCTGTTATTTCTATGTTCATTCCTAACTTTTATATTTTCTTAAGGGTTTGTTAGTCTTGTATGTTTATATTTCGTCTAATTAAACTTAAAGGAATGAAATTTTACTATCACTATTTACTATTACTAACACTATGTGTTATTTTTTTTTTTAACGATTTTTTTGCATTCTATTATGAATTTCTTTTCTAAGTATAGATGAAATTTAATTTAGGCCTATATTACAGGTTTTCCTGGTAATAATATATTAGATATTTTATATTCTGAAAATTTCTGAGGTAATATTATCCAAGTTTGCTGTAGATCCATTGCACACGTATCTTTGTACGGCCCCAATAATTAAAATCTATTGCAAAAACAATTGGTTAAAACATCTGAGGTTTACCATTCTTTTTTCAGGTTATGTATATTATATATTATAACGTATAATATAGTACTCACTTATATATATTATAAGGATAATATATATTTTATAACATGTTTATTATATATATTAATATATTATATTATATATATAATATATTTCTTGAATCGCTTTCTTTCGGAGGAGGATTTGTATGTTGATTTTTTTTATCTATATCTATCTCTTATAACTTTTTTTTATTATTACTTAAATTTTATTATATATCAGATTTTTCCTGCCATCAAATCTACTAATCTTGAATCTGAATCAATTCCTGTTCTTGATTCGAATGAAATATTTTTTCTTTACTCTTTCCTTCGGTAAATCAAAAAATCGAAATGATTATAAATTTCCACTTCTTCTATTGAACCCGATTTAAATTTTCCATTCTTGTAGATTTTTGAGGGAAGTGAAAGGGCTGACTTAATTCCGCCTTTCTTTATTCTTCATCCTCATATATCTATATCTATATATATAAAAATACCCGTTTACAGAAACATTTATATACTAATATTTATATTATATTAGGAAATATAATATAATATACTATATTTATACTATATCTATATATTATATACTTATATATATTACCTAATATATATATATGATATTATATTATATTATAGTCTTAATATTAATTTATTTTTTATTATGGTAATATATATAGTTTGTGTGTATATATATTATATCTTAAATGTAGTATTATATATATATATATATATGGTAAGAATATGTGATATATAGTATATATATATTATATATATAATATATAATTCAGTGGCGAAGCGTCCAGTCATCTATTTCCAGATAAGCCTAATATATCTCTATATATATTATTAAAAAAATAAATCAATCCTTTTTCAAATATAATTATTATTTCATTATTCATTTATATTATCATATATTATATACTAACCTTATATAGTTAATATAGGTTATATTTATATATATATCTTCTATAGTTATAAAATAGTTTACGCTATTATAATTAAGTGTACTAATACACATATATTATTATATATAATTATATTATTGTATATATAGTATATAAGCATTAGTGTATATATAGTATCTATTATTTAGTAATTATATATAATATTGAAATTGGAAAAACGCTGGCCGATAAATAAAATGAATTTAATTTTTAATTTTTAGTTATTGTTGACTATGCTCCAGTGCGTAATCTCGTAAATTTTCGGATCAATGCGAGCACAAGGCAGTATATTATTATATGGCTCAACATCCTCTAAAGCCAATCAGCCAAATTTGCCAAAATTGTCGTATATGTGGGTGTAGTAACATGTCGCAGCTCATCTAGCTGATAAATTTGTCGCTGAAGCCCTAATCTTACGAATTGTATTTGAAGCACATAAGTACCTTTAAAAATTCGTTTACCAAAACTTCCGACTTCAAGAAAGTTATTAGTAAATTAATTAGAGAGATTATAAATTCTAAAATCATTATTTAGAAGTTGGAATTACAATAATTAAATTTACGTTTGCTTTACAAAAATTAAAGTCATTTATGGTATTTGAGTCTAGAGATACGTATTACCTTATAACAAGTACGAAATATTATGAAATAAGCTTAAAAAAATTGGGCAAAAATTCGTTTTCTTTGAAAGAAATATGTATTTTAATGGAAACTACTTTGAAAATATTACCCTAATTATTATATTATTATTTATTCATCTATAATTTTCATACTTTCATATTCATTATTTATTATTATTATTATTATTATTAATACTATTATTGAAACTTTAAATTTTGATTTTTTTGCTGTTTTTTTTATTTTTATCATTCGTTTTCAAATCTCTCAATTTTAGAAAAAAAAATTGTACTACTTCGCCACTCTCCCTCTCTCTTCCTCTCTTCTCTCTCTCCTCTCCTCTCTCTACTAACTAAGCTATACATAAAACAAACATACCTATATAATATACATATAACTATAGTATATATATATCTATATAATTATAATACGTATATAATATAATATAGTATATATAATTCAGAAAAGCTTTTCATAAGGTTCCCCAACTATGAAGGCTCGATGAGCAGAAGTTACTTCACTGCATGGTATCAGATGGATGGTCACCATGGTTGGATTAAAGGAGTAGTCTGTGAATCCAGAAAACAGTGTGACAATCTACAATGCAAAATGTCAAATTCATGGAAGAAAGTGAAGAAGTGTTCCCCACAGTGTGTTTCAACTCGTGGGTTGACTATTGTTTCCTCATATAATATAAAAATGATTAGACGATGGACTTAAATGCAAGGTTTCCTAGTTTGCCGATGATACTAAAGTGGCCACCTCGAGTTAGGAAAAAGTGAAAGGATGTATAAAGAATTCAAAATGATCTTGATAAACTCTGGAGTGGCAATTAAGTGCGACATAATGCAATTTTCTTTATCAGTAAAAAATTGTAGAAGTTCTGTCACCTAGGTTTCTCAAATAAAGTTAACTGCAATTGCAGTTGGAATTGCTTTGGGATCTAGTGACCCAAGGAAAAACACAGTAATTATCAAAGCAGTAATTGGGAAATAAGCTAATCAGTTAACAAATTAAACAAGTAAAGCCCCATGTCGTCATGACACATCTCAACTTGGCCGGTATGATTTGCATACCATAAGAGCAAGAAATGTAATTATAACACTAAAAACACTCAAAGGACTAGGCCTCCATAAGAAACATAAATAGCCATAAATAAAATTTAATGTCTTTCAAAAGAATCTAAGTAGATAACTATATAAAACAAATAACAAACTACGCACCAAAAGAAAAGCAGCCAAACCGATAATAAGCAATATATTGCGAAGCAACCTTAACTCTGTCGACTAGATAGCGAGAAGTAAATAGGTATAGGTATAAGTTAACATATAATCGAGGCACTGGAAGGTCAACCCAGTGGAACCCCCGTTAGCAAAACATTAGGCATCTTTCTCCCAACCGGTTTATATAAGCAATGAATTACAGCTATACAGCATGGATTTTATGAATTTAGCCATTAACAAAAAAAAATAACATATCATTTACAAGAGGAGTACTTTTAGTCCCTCCTCGGACCAATACTCTTTTTGAGAGGTGACAACAACTCAATTAATTATATTCCCATTTTAGTTAACAAAGATTTTAAATTTCACTATAATAAATTTCTCTCCTCCTCCAATAAACGTAATACTTTTGTTAAAATAATCATAAAGATGGTATTATAATATCATTATTGGAAATTATAATATATAGAGAAAGAGAGAGTGCCATTCGATACTAAAGACAAAAAAACAATACATTTCCAAATATATCGAGTCAACAAACTGGATAATATTCCAGGTCGGCTTAGGTTAAAAAAAAACAGTTTTTATTATTATATAATAAATAAAAATTAATCTATACTTTATTTTTTTACATAAATCTCAAACCTCCCGTCTAACACATTCTTCGGTTGTTTTACTCAGTTTTACAGATATTAAATGGAAGTTCAATGAGCCGGTAAGGCCGGAGTCACCTAGTAAGCGCTCAAGCCGCAGCGGAGCCGGAAGCCCAGCAGCCCGGAGTCGGGAGCTTGGTTGCACTTAGGGTGACGAGTTTGCCTAATCTATGTATCAGGTATACTAAATATTTTTCAAGATAAAATATGATATATTATTTAAGAATGAAACAAATAACAAACCTTGAAAATCAGATACTAAAACAATTTTCAATTAAGTATGTGCTAGATCCTTTATTAGTCGTCGATCACAGAGGCCGGATCCGACGTAATAGCGGTAAGGTCGAAGCCAGAGCCGCGTCAATTATAATATAAATATATAAGTACCCCAAAAAGTGTCAGAAGCGCAGCCGAAACCGCTCGGAGCGGCGAGCCGGAACCGGCTAGCCGAGAGAGCACAGATGTACCCTCGCAACTTTCCTGTTCCAAGAAAATATATTTCTTTTTAAGCCTAGATTAGAAAAATTTCTGATATTGCAGAAGACGTTAAGCAACAAGTGATCGAAGAAATTAGTATGGCATAAGGGAAATAACTACTTATAGTCGGATCCGGAGCAGAAGCCTGAAAGTCTATATAACTCAGGTATCTCAGGAGTCCGGATCACTGTGAGCTATTATGGAATATTTTACGGAAATATTTTTTATAGGCTGAAAAATTCATATTGTTCAAGCCGGATGTTGTGTACTATATCTGCAACGATATTATTTATTAAAACAGTGAAGAACCTTAGCCGGAATCCTCGGAGCCTAAGAAGCCGACATTCAGAGCCGGATCCGGATCCGGCATGCCGAGAGATCCTGATACGCGGTACGCATTTTACTTACAGAAAATATTTATTTTATTTAAAGGTAAAAAATTAAATATTTTAAGTTTCAGAAGACGTGCTGCAGCAATGTTTCAAATTTATAATGTATAGTAGGAATACATTAAGTTCAGAGATTCCGTAGAGCCGCAGCCGTAAGTACGTATTATCGGAGACCGATTATAACGGATCACGGGATTCCGTTTTAGATCTTACTGACGGTATGATTATTTTTCTTCAAAGAATATAATTTTTACTAGGCTGAAAATTAACCTTTAAATGGTCTGATATATCTAGAAGACGTGATAAAACAATTTTCAAATTTTTGACCTTAAACCTTGCTCCTGGGATCTCGGAGCCAAAGGCCGATCGTAGCCGGAGGTTGGAAACCGGTAGCTTCGGCAACCGAATGGTTTAAGTAAAATGTCGAAACAGTGAACACTTGAAATTTAATTGCGAGAGAGAGACAGTATAATTTTAATGTTTAAGTAAGAAAGCTTTCATTGCCCACCCCCCTGAGGACGTGACCTGAACAGTTATCAAATTAGGCAGGAAACTAGTGGTAAGTCGTTACAGTGAAAGTTCTAGGATGCGTGTAGGACGATCACGGGAGATCGGGAGATCACGAGAAATATACCTCTGGGTATGATAGACAAATGTGTTTACATCAGGAAAAAATTTATTACAGCATTGCCAAAAATGGCAGCACACCAAATTTCTGCCAAATTAGAACAGGATCAAGAATGCTGAAAACAATATTTCAAAAACTAGTGTAGGTACATTTAGTCGGATCCGAAGCACTTAAGCGACAGAATATAGTCTCGAAGCTCAGAAAGCGATATATGCTCAGACGGCCAGAAAAGCGCGTATAGCCAGAAAAGGCAGAAAAAGATCCTGAATAGAGCTCCAGAAGACACGGACTATGTCCGGTATCATCGGTAGCCGGGATCAAAACATAGTCCCCCCTCGGAGATAAAAATCGACCACAATTGATCACAATTAAGCTGATTATTCTGATTAAACATTAGAAAGACTTGTAAATATATTGTCCATTTAATCAGCAATTTTATAGCAAGAACAGTTTTTCTGCTAACCTTTACTAGAGGCACACAAAATTCAAAAATGAAACTGCCGGAGCTCGGAATCTCAAGCCCGGAAAAGAGTCGAAAACCAGTGATTCTCTTAGGTATGAATATTTAGCCTATCTATACGTGAAAAAACCAGTTTATTCGTCAGAGGAGAGAACACAGCACACAAACACTGAACCAGTGCTCTCCACCATTTCAAAAGGAAGTGCGGAGAAGGGATTCATCTTAGTAGTCGTGGATCCGGAGTCGGAGCGGTGAGAGTACATAATGTGAACAGAAAAGGACGAGATAGAACCATGTTATATATCAGGAATACTTCTACTCTCTAATTCTTTAAAATTAAACATGTCATATCACACAGAAGAGAGTGAAGAATAAAATTGGCAAAATGACATCTCAACTCCTCCTTAGGACCAATCTCTCATGAAATCATTATTTTAAAATATAGTGACAAGAAAAATACTTCCAGAAACAGAACAATTTTCAAACAGTGCGGAAACTATAGTCGGAGCCAGAGCCGGGAGACGCATTGCAGCCGGATTATTAGTTCTTCTCCTTAAATTTTGGGATCATAATGACATTTTCTCAAGAAATAGGTTTGAAGCGTGAACCAAATGATATTATACGCGAAAAGAAGTGACTTACTACTCAATTTCAAACTGATAGAAACCTCTAGCCGCGCGGAGACGGAGTTATGAATAGAAAATCACATCTATCTTAAGTATGCGAAAGCTCGGAGAAAATAGTAGTCCCATAAATATATATACTTAATCTACATATATGTCCAAATATTATCTTAAATGTATATATATACTCCAATTATAAATATGATACTTTTTATTAACAGCAATATTAATTGTAAAATGTGAAAAGCCAATCTTAAAGGGCTATGATCACTACTATTAAAACACTTCCCTATATTGATACTACCTTAATATATATATATATATTCATATGATCATAATGTTCATATTCCTCAAAAACAATCAGTCATAATATCATTCATTACGGCACATACATCTTTCCAGGGAGGAGAGGCCATGCGTAAATCATTTTCCTTGAAAATAAAAGTAAGCTCATCACTACTATACTATCCTCAACAGTGACAAAATTAGATCGAATCTCCCCGTCAACGTACCAATACCATCTCAAGCCCATACCACCGTGGAAAAGCCACAATTTACACAATGATAAAAGTAATAAGGATAGCATAATTGCTAAAGTTACACAGGTGATGTCTACGCAATTATCTTAAACAAGTTTAGGAAAGAACTTGAAAACGAGCTATTCTCCACTCGATATTGTTATAAAAATATTTGTTTTTAAATATAAAAATAGATAAATAATAATCTGAATTTGAATATCGCCTCTGCCAACTTCCCAAAATATGAAGCATTCCCAGACACGCACTTAATATCTAAAAGTCCTAACCTGCGTCCCTAGCTTTGGTGCCCGCCACTATCACTGCTTTTTTAAACTCAAGGTACATTATTTAAACTCGAAATGAGGGTGGTATTTGGAACAACACTGTCTAGGGGCTTACCTGGCATTCTGACTATGCGCGTGTATACCTGGGTTATACGAGGAGCATAATACCAACCAAAGTCTAAAGAACACGCCGAATAACTTAAGCTGCAACCAACATGGCTATGTTTCAGACAATTATGCGAATAATAAGACACAATAATAAAATTTACCTACAACTCGCGCCAGGATTCGATAACTCAATCGTACAACAGCGTCCGCCGTATATGAACCGAGGAATTGTACAGTTTAAAGCCTCTACCAACCTTAGTCTCGATTCCACATATAAAATGCATTCCCAGCAAAAAGAATGAGCATATCAGAACAAGTATCTCGATATGCCTCGCTGTCTTCGATATATCATCTGCTTATTGTGAAAACTTAGTATCGTTATTTAATCCGACAGGCAGTAAGGTGGTTTGGAAAACACCTGCTGGGCTAACATGGCATTCTGTCAACTGGGTGTTCCTGGCGTTACTATGAGAGTTAATCCGAAACCAAAGTTCACAGATACGCCGAAATGGGCACAACCACTGCTGTTAGCCGAGTAATGACGTGACATTAATGAACAAAAGAAAAAAATTGTAACTTACGGCGCCAGACTACCGAGACCAGTCGACACACAGGCGTCGCCGTTAGACTCAATATGTTACAGGAAGCTCTACCCACGTAGTCCGATCCGCCTGTTCCATGACAAAATAGAAAGGATAACATATCCGGATCTATTTTTGCAAATTTTTACAGCTCTTCGATTATAACTGCTTGAGGAAAACTCTGTGCCTACATTATTTTAAACCTGTACAGACGAGATGGGTTGGTGTGGAACACCTTCTTGAATGGCTAACATGCATTATTGACTGCTAACTTGGGTGAACCTCCTGGTCAGGTGTATACCAGTAGTATGACTACACACCAATTTCAACTTGCGAAATCACCGAAATGGGACACAACATGCCTTCGTTGCGGCAAATTAACAGATTAGCTAAAATAATCTAAAAGCACGAAATATAAATTTCACTTTAATCGACGCCAGGACTCGGAACACCATCGACAAAAGCGCGCCGCTTAGACCAATTGTTGCAGTGAAACAGCTACTGTCACTTGTCACGATCCACCCTTTATTCCCATAAAAAATTAGGTGAAACACTAACTTAATCTTATATACATTTGCTTTCGAATTTTACAAACACGAATTCAATTTCACCTAACCTAGATAATCTATTATATAATGGACAAGTGCAGGCGTGGTTGGAACAGCTGCTGTAAATGGTGCCTACAGGCATATCACTGCTTTGATTCCTGGGTATACAAGAGCACACCAATCAAATAGTCTAAAGAGACGCCAGAAAATGCCCACATAGCCTTGTTGCTAACCAAATTTGTAAAAATACTCGACACAGAAAAAATTTCAACTCGCGCCAGGACTCGAACCATCGTAAGGACAACTTAGCGTTACGCCGGTTAGACTAATGTCCCATGGAAGC
>JABUQX010121894.1:0-19321 GCA_015478945.1 Trachelipus rathkii | reverse complement strand
ATATATTTGATAAACATATATATATATATTATATATATATATATATATATAGTATATATATATATATATATATATATATATATATATATATATATATATATATATATATATATATATATATATATATATATATATAATATATATATATATATATATTTTACACAGAACTGATTAATATATATATATAGTAGATAGTAGAAAGAAGATATATATATATATATATATAGTATATATATATATATATTATTATTAAGTATATATATGTTAAGAAAGATATATATATATATATATATATATATATATATATATATATAGCTACCGAGCTTACGTAGCGTTAGCATCGACTCTGCAGGAGTCGAGGTTTCATGGATTCTACTAAAGCCTTGAACGAAATAGATCTTATGGGGTGGACAGGGTGGTCAAAATATTTCAGAAGGGAGGCAGAATTATTTAGGTGAGGACCTTTAAATTAGCAATGGACTGCTGGAAGTAAACTAACACCAGCACTCCTCTCACCAAGGACATCTTTCCCTTTCAGCATCAGCATGGGCAGAATTTGTTGAACTTGTTCATAAAATATAATACACCTCTCCCTAGTTCTGCTTCTGTAGAGCGAATATTTAGTATTTGTGGGGATATTTTGAGGGCAAATGAGGTCAGCCTTAACTGCTTTCTTTAATTTGAGCACCTAATCTTTTTGAAAGGTATTATGGATCTCTTGTCCTTTGATGACATTGAGGAGGAAGTGGAAATCTTGAGATTTGTAAATATTCATTTTTAATTTTTTTATATAATATTATAAATAAATTTTTTTGTAAGGATATATACTCATTTAGCATTTAATATTAAAATCCTTCGTGAAGTCGCACATTATTAGCGGGAGACGTGCGAACGTGCGGACTTGGGATAGCGGAGGTTTGATGGTCTGAATAAGTGCGGGAGGAGCGCTAGCGGACCACGTTTTCTCGAGGTGCGGAGGTGCGCCAGCGACTACCCCAAACGAGCGCGGGTGCCCACCTTCTGATATATATATATATATATATTTGTTATATATATTATGTTATATATATATATATATATATATATATATATATATATATATATATATATATAGATATATATATATATATATATATATATATATATATATATATATATATATATATATATATATATTTTTCATTTTTCCTTTTTCCTAACATTCGCCCCGCATAGACGCATACAAGGGCCGCTGTCATGCATATCCGTCTCCATATGGATATGTCGTAGGTATCACCTGGGTCTACTCCAGCGTGTTGAGTATCTTCGCTAAGCTGGAAGAGTCACCGTTTCTTCGGTCTTCCATGTAGACGTTTTCTTTGGAGGCTTAGTTTTAGTGCTGCTCTTGCAACCAAACCAAATGTAGCTTCTGATTATATGTCTAAACCATCCCAGTTTGGCCTTCCTCATCTTCTGAACAATCCTCGCAACGCCCATTATTTTCCTAACAACCTCATTCGTGATGAAGTCCCATCTTGTCAGGCCGAGGCTGCACCGGAGCATCCTCATTTCCATCGCATGGATGGTATTTTCGTTCTTTGATGTTCCTGGCCTTAACTCTGACCCATAAGAGCCACGGGGTTAACTACATGCTTCGACTTTAGAAGGACGGGCAATCGGCGGTCGCAAAAAAACAAATCTCCGGTGACTTGACGCCACTTTGCCAAGGCGGCATTGACTCGAGCTCGAACATCTGGGAAGGCTTCACCATCACTGCTGATGATGGAGCCGAGGAACTTGAACTTAATGATTTTGTTCTGTTCTTCACTGTCGATACTGATGGTTCAATCTGTCTTTTAACCGCTTTTCATATATTAGTCTTTTTTTATTTTAAGTCGCAAGCTCTTCAAACCGAGTCTTTCACTGGTGTGCTTGTTCTTGGAGATGCACACGCATTTCGCTTGCGTATAGAAGCGACCAGGGAAGAAGTTTTGAATATTGGCTGTCACCTTTTACATGCAAAGGACAAACAAGGGAGACGAAAAGACAGAATCCTGGTGCACTCCTACAGTAATTTATTAAAAAGCATGTTATATTTCGAAAAAAGTAACTTTATCAGTCCTTTTATAATTTAATATATTGAGGGAATGTTAATGGATATAGAAATACTTCACCAAGAAAAGGTTAAATATAGGTCAGTTAATTTTAAAGGAAATTTTATTTAAAAGTAGTGACGCCCTTTTTAAATAAGAGCATTGTATAAATATATATCCGAAGTAAGAGTTAATTTCCCTTCAAGTAATTTAAAATTTCCATCATCTCCAGATATTATTGCCCTAATAATACGTACGTAGGGACTGGTGACGTCAAGAATATACTATTATTAATACCAACGGATACGGATACGGATACAGATGCGAATGCTTATCTTCAACTTATCACCTAAATATACACGGCACTGCTCGCGCGCAGTGCGTATTTGAGAGAGAAATAATATATATATATATATATATATATATATATATATATATATATATTATAATATATATATATATATATATATAATATATTATATATTATGATATATATATTAGATATATAAATATACTTATATATATAGTAATATATATATATATATATATTATATATTATATTAAATATATATATATAATATATATTATATATATATATATAATATATTTATATATATATATATTAATATATTATATATATATTATATATATTATATTATATTTATATATATATAATATATAATAATATATAATATATAGTATAATATAATATATATACTATATAATATATATATAAGATATATTTTATATATATGTATATATAGTATATATAATATATAATATTATATAATATAATATATTATATAATATAATTATGTATATATATATATATATATATATATATATATATATATATATTATATATATATATATATAGATATATATATATATATATATTATATATTATATATATTATATTTGTATATATATATATATTATATATATATATATATATTATATATATATATAATTATATAGTAAGTATTAGTATATATATATATATATATTATATATAAAAAGGAGAAAAACTATATGTATTTCCAATGTATAAAAGAAAGGAGACTCTGGAAGAGTGCAAAAATTACTTGGATCTCTTTGATAGATCAGTGTGGCAAAAGATATATTGAAAGAGTGTTGGAGAGAAGTTGAGAGAGCATCATAAGAACCACAATTGGAGTGGACAGCATGGATACAGGGGGGTAGGAGTACGACGGACTATGTTCACCTTGTGGAGACAGTGGAGAGAGATTTACGAGTACACAGGAGGATCTAGTGTGGTTTATGGATTTAAGGAAAGCTTTTAACACCGTACCTAGGTGTGTATTATGGAAGGTATAAGAAGAGAATTATGGAGTGGGGAGGGATATGGATGCACTGAAGCAGTATTACAGACCAACAGTGCAATGTCGAGAACAGCGGTATTAAAAATGAAAATGGTGATTAAGGTGGCGAAGGGGTGTGAAACAGGGAAAGCGTACTTGTTCCCTTATTGTTTCATAGCTTAGATTAATTAAACTAAGTGAGGAGGTTAAAGAGAAGTGGGGAAAATGGAGGAAGACATCATGATATGCGGATGATTTGGGAGGTTGCTGAGGGAAAGAAGAGAAGGATAGAGAGATTACTAGATTTTTCGCGGAAAAACTTGGAGCAAAGGGACTACAAATGAACATTTGAGAAAACGAAGTGATGGATGGTGAAACGAGGGGGAGGATTGGTTGGGAAATTATGTAAATGGAGGAGCTTGAAGAAAAATTAAAGAATTGAATATCCTGGGTGGAAAATATACAGAGGACGGAGGGTGTGTTGCAGATCATGCATAGGATAACAAAGTAGGTGAAGAGCGGTACAGGGCTGTGTATTTCCTTTGATGCAAGGACCAAAAGGTTTAAAAAAGAACTCCATCGAAGAAGGAGTGTTTAGTAAATATATTGGCTATACGGTGCAGAGGACATGGGTGTACTACCAAAGACATGAAGTAGGATAAGGCAACGGAGATGAGATCTGTGAGAGCAATAATTGGAAGACTAAGAAAGATAGAATAAGGAATGAAAGAATCAGAAGGGAAGTCGGAGTGACACCTATGTTGAGGGAGGATACATGTGCCAAGAATCAGTGGTGGGGATATTTGGAAAGGGGGGGCTTGGCCGGTTCGAAAAGCAGACGAGCAAATATCGGGACCAAGAAGAAACCCGCGAGGTCGGGGGGGGAATGCGAAGGACAGACTGCGAAGAGACGATGGAGTGGACGCCTGATAGAAGAAACTCCGGGAAGACCAAGGAAGAAATGGAGGGAGTCGGTGCTCGAGATTCGTTGATGAGATGTTGAGCTGCAACGGTGAAGAGAAATACAAGAGCAGAAGACTGTGGCGAGACAGAGCCGATGAGAAAATGAGTGAGGTCCACTGACAAGTCGCTGACTTCTAAGATGCCAGGACCTTCCTGTGGAGGACGAGTATAATATATATCTATTATATATATATATTATATATATATATATATATATATATAATATATAATTATATATATATATTATATATATATATATATATATATATATATTATATAATATATATATATATATTATATTATATATATATATCAAAATTATTTTTTGCATAATTTTCGATAGAAGAGGCTCTTGACGCCACCAGACTATTTTGTTAGTTTTTTACCACTAAAGTACTATAATATTTAAAATAGATAACTATATTTACCTTTAATAATTGTTCTTCCGGTTGACGATTTTCGAAGTTCATTTGAGTTATAAGAGTAAACGATTGGAAGGCCTTCCTAAATACTCTTTTGGAAAACAATTACTTAAATTATCATTAAATAAGACTAGTTATTATGACAAAGATGATTTGATTTTATTATTGCGGATAGTGATTTCCAAAGGTTTTTAAAGGGTTTCCTCTCATTTTAAAGGACTCGTTAATCCTTACTTTAATTAACTTAAACTTTATACAAGTTAACTTTAACCGTCTTAAAGTCTTAAAGAAGCTGTGATCGAAGTGGCATAACTTATTGAAAACTGCCGTGATCAATTTTAATTAACATTAATAAAAAGAAAAAGACACTTATTGTTTATCTTTCACTTTAAGTTACTAAACGGAGTGTATTTTAAATACATAATACACAATACTAGTTCTATACTGACAGGTTACTAGCAGAATACTGACGGAGTACACAATACACAATACGTGTTGACTAAGTACGTAAGAACGGCATACTGTTCAAATACTGGAAAAAATTTTTATACTGGAAATTCATATACTGACCGCGTTGGTGTCATGTGACCTGGCGGATGAATATTACTGCTATATTTAAGTCGAAATTTTACTGTGATTTATTTTTACTGTGGTTTAATATTTAATGATGAAAAATGTACAATTTCATGAATAATTTTTCACACACTCCGGGCAGAGGATTGCTTCAAAAAGAAGCAATACAATACCCTTTGTGTTTACTTAAGCTGTGTGCTTGCGTTTCCTTTAATATTATTTATTTCATTAGTTAAAAAAATATATTTTTTTTACTTTTTTCTTTTTACTTAAAACCTTAAATCTACCTTAAAATTACCCTAAACCAATCTTAATAATTTATTTATGCAATTTCAAGTTTATAGGATCAGCCTAAATTGGATTGATTAAACTGCCGTCTGTTTAAGAGCTAGCTTTTCTCATAGGTTTTTATTTATTGGCTTTATTAGTAATATTTACTCAGAGGTCCAGGTCTGTTTGCTGTTGTCATCCTGTACAGGTGTTGTAGGTACAGGTGTTACATTATTAACAAAACCTCCTGTATTTAATTCGAGGGGGTAAAGGTTGCTGATTGAATGCAATCCTACTTCACCAGAACCTGTTTTTAATTTGACTGATCTGATGTTATTATCGTGACCAATTATAACATCCAACACTCTACCTAATTTCCAAAATGGGCGTGGTTTATTGATGTCCTTTATTAGCACCACATCACCCATTTTTACTTTATCTTCCCAAATACCCTGAAACAAGTGTCTAGACCGTTCCCGGAGACTTAGGAGATATTCCTCATGCCACAAACACCTGAACTCTTCATAGAGTTCATTTTGTTTTATGAGGGTAGAATCTAGTACCTCCTTGTTGGGTGCACTGCCCATCTGATATTTTATTATATCAAAATTACTTTAAAATATTAAATTACTATTGAACATTACTTTTAAAAAACAATTGGGTGTTATTGCCTCCAACTCAGAGGTACCAGATCTATAGGTTAGGGGTCTGGAATTGATGGCATTTTCTATGTCAGACAGAGTGGTTAGAAGTTCAAAATAGGTCACTTTACTCTTTCCAACAGCTTTATACAGACACTGTTTCATTACTTTTATTAACCTTTCCCAATGGCTGCCTTGCCATGGAGAAAAAAGGTTAATTTTTAAATGTTTGATCTGATTTTTATCAAACTCCTCCTTGAAAGCATTGGTATTAAAGGACTCTTCTATTATTTTGCACCCTTTATTAAAATATAATGCATTGTCACTATATATGTACGATGGTATAGTAAATTTGTTACAAAACCTTTTGAAGGCTAACAGAAAGTCAGAGGTGTTCATAGAGGGTACTAGTTCTAAGTGTACAGCTCTGATGTTTAAGCAAGTGAAAATTAAGATATACATTTTCTCTAACTTTGAGGTGTTGTTTTTGACATATACATGAGAGGTGAAATCAATACCTGTGTGTTGGTAAGGTTTTATGAGATTCATGTGTGTTCTAGGTATGTCAGTGAAACGTGGGTACCTGTAAGAAAGAGCATTGTACTTCTTGCATGTAATGCACTCTAATAAAACAGATCTTACTGCAGCTCTACCCTTAGGTATCCACACACCTTGATTTCTGATATAATTAAGAGTAGTACCAATGCCAAGGTGCTTTACTTGCTCATGGGCATATGTTAAGTATATAGACAATGTAAAGCATGTTTCGGCCCATAATATGGGATTAGCTTGTTATAAGGCTAATAAGAAGAGCCTTATTAATCCTGCCCTTACTTCTTAAATAGCCCTTTTCGTCAAGAAAAGATTTAAGTTCAAAACTAAGGGAGGAATTTCTGAGTCTTTCAAGGAAGTTACTTTTACCTTCTGTTTATATTCATTTAAAAAATTAATTTCATTAGCAAAGGATTGAATTTGATTTATTTTAAGCCAATACCTTACAGACTTTTGCTGGTAATCTATATTTACTTTAATTTTACTAAGCCATTTAAAAATATCCAGGCAGTGATTCTTAAGACTTTTCGATAGCATGAATATTTACTTAAATCTAAAATACCAATACATGAATTATTAACAATATTTATATTTACCACTAATAGAGGTAAGGATTCTTGTGGTACACTCAACATAGGATACTTGGGCCAATTGTCTAAATCATTGGTTAACCAAACAGGGCCATGATACCACAGAGCAAATATTTCTTTGTATTTTTTAAAAGTTAAACCCCTAGTTAAAAAATCACCAGGATTTTCTGCTGTATTTACATATTTATAGTACACATTTACCTTGTACTTCTTACTGATGGAAGTAATTAAGCCATCCATTTCATTTATTCTATTTTTTAAAAACTTAGATTTTACTTTGGTTTGTCTGGTTAATAACCAGCTCAAAACTACTTGTGAATCCACTGCAATATTAATGAATTCAAAATATATAGTTACTATATGCTTCCAAAATATTAGGTAAGCATTTCAAGGCCAAAATAACCCCCATCAGCTCCAGGGAAGGGATACTTAACTCCCTAGGCCTATTGGCAGGAGCTACCTTGGCTTTAGCAAATATAAAGGAGCTTTTATTATCATTATCCACTCCATAACATACAAATCCATAAACACTTTCAGAACTGTCACAAAAAAGATGTAAACCATACTTATTCCCTTCAGAAAGAGCCCTCCTAGGTATTGCAATCGTATCCAGATGGTCACAGTTATTGCGCAGTTTATACCACTCTTTCAGTATCTCATCAGGCACTCTTAAATCCCAAGCCAAATTATGCTGCCACACTTGTCTCATCAACAATTTACCCCTAACCAAAATAGGAAGAGCAAAGTTAAGAGGATCGAAAAGCTTGGAAATCTCAGACAACAATTGACACTTAGTTGAAATACTCTCCAGATATTCTACTTTATTAATATGCATACAGTCAGTCACCACATTGAAACTATATCCCAAGATCTTTTCATAACAACTAGAATGCTCTACAAAGGAGTTTTCTTCCTTGAACTTAACACGCAAAGCACTCGAGTTGCTATTCCAAGATCTCAAGATAAAACCCCCTTCTTCCATTCGTTTCTTACATTGATGATATATACCTACTATCTCACTTTCTTCTTGCATGCTTGTAAATATTAAATTATCCACATAGAAACCTGAGGATAATATTTCAGTACATCTATCATGTGGATACTTAGAAGCATGATATTTCATTATATAATGCAGTATAAATGGGGAAGATGTAAACCCAAATATTAATGTAAGGTACCTATAAGCTTCTAATTTTCCGTTATTAAACCATAAGAAAGTGAACCTATTCATGTCCACTTCATCTTTTAACCTAATCATCAAAAACGCCTGTTTTTACATCGCTCATCACAACAGTACGATTCGTTCTGAACACAAGTAGTAGTTTTAAAAGTGAATTCATAAGGTCATAGCCACTGTAAGCTGCTTCATTCAAAGATGGAAGAGTTTTATTACTTTTAAGGGAACAATTAAAAACTGGTCTTATTTTAGTGGTTACTTGTTCCGTTTGCCTTATTATAGGTCGATGAGGAATGAATTTATATTTACTAATATCTGAAGAATCATTAAAATTTATATTTACTTTTTCAATTATTTTATCATTCAGTTGACTTTCAAAAACTTTATTGTATTCATTTATTAAATTATTTTGAGTTAATTTAGCAAACACTCTATTAGCTATATTTAAAGATATTTTAAAATTATTAGGAACTAATTCTATTCTATCTTGATACCAAGGAAGGCTTACATGATAATGGTTGTCTTTGAAAATCAAATTCTGATTAAATAATTGAACTTGACATTTATCTACAGTGTTCAGAATTTCCTCATTCTGCTTGATGCCCAATGATTCCAGGCTAAACAGATTTAAACCATTGTCAATATCAGAATCCAAAAACTGTTCAATAGGATTGAAATAACTTTTGGATGGTTCTAATACAAAATACACTTGTGTATTCAGCCTTCTGTTATTACATTCAGAATCAATTTTATGAATTACAGCATTATTTGCTTCAACTTTTGACTGAGTTATGAAATTATTAACTTTTTTACTTTTTCTGGCTTCAACCAAACGTACAATTTGTTCTCTACTTAAAAAATTATAAATATTACCTATTGGAATTAATTTATTATTGCCAATATGTAAACAATGACCACTTGCAAAAGGTACAGTCTGAAAGGATGGAAACAAGTCTATAATTTCTATACCAAGTAAAACATCTACTTTAATATGACTATTTACATGTGAATCATTAAAATTACTATCTGCAAAATTTAAACCATTAAGTTTCATATTTTTAATAACATCAGGAATGCCATCTACTTTATAATTTATATTTAATTCATCATCTATTAGAAAAGGAATGAAAACTATTCTTTTAAAAACTCTGACTCCAATCAATGTTTGATGAAACCTTTTAATTTTAGAACCAATAAAAGTTTGAACTTCATATTCTATTATAGGAAGACTATTTATATTAGATATTAGCTTTTCAGCAGCTTCTCTTGATAAATAAGACCTACTAGAAGCTGTGTCTATCAAACATCTGAAAGTTTTTTCTTTACCATTGAAAACCATATTTAAAGAAGTGGTAGGCGGAATATATTCATTCTCTAAACTTTGATGAAAAGTTATGCAATGATTGGTCGTTGTATTTACCACCTCACTATTATTAACATTACACAATGGTTGTATGTGTGATCTACTTCCACATTTACACGGAAACCTCATTTTATTATTATTACCAAAACATTGTGCTTGTGGATGATTGCCAGCACACTTTTCGCATAACCCCAACTCTTTTACTCTATTAATTCTGCCTTCAAAATTGCTATACACAGGACAAAGTCCTAAAGAATGAGGCCCAGAACATAATTTACACTTTTTTTCAACCTCTTTTACTTTACTCGAGGTTTGAAAATTTGCCAAAGAATGTTGTTTACTTGTAGCATTATTTTGAGATGTTTTTTCTTTTTGAGTAGTAACAAGTGTATTTTTGCTTTTGAGTTTGGCACTTACTGTTCTTTCTGAGGAAGAACTAGTACTAATTAAGGTTTTAACTATATCCTGATAATTGTCAAGAATTTCATTAATATCAGGATAATTGTGCCCTACTTTTCTTATCAGGTCCTTCAAAAATACTTTAGGTAGCTTTTTTACTACTATATGTGACAACAAACAACAGCCTGGACTCTTTGAGATTGTAAAATCCAAATTATGCACCTTTAGATCATAAATAATTGCCCTGATTTTATTTAATGCATTTTTTAAGGATAAAAAATCTTTATCATATTTGGATTCTATATTAATAGCTATCAAAGAGGCAAACAAGTCATTTGTTATAGTTGTTACATCCAAATATTCAGCTTTCAACAATTCCAATGCTACTTTATAATGTTCAGGTATGATTGATAAATGTGAGACAATACTTAAAGGATAATCCTTCAAAAAACTTAAAAGGTACATAAATTTAACAGAATCATTAAGTTTAGGGTTATTTCCAACAATATTCATAAACTGATTTAAAAAAACTTGAAAACTAATTTTATTTAAATTTCCATCAAAAATAGAACAACTCATTGTGGGCAATTTTACATTAGTAGTGTGATCAATGTTATTTAAGGCTTCCACAAAACTATCAGAAATATTAGGTTCTGTTTTAACAGTCTCTTTACTTAAAATAAATTCATTAAAAACACTTAATTTAATTTCTAATTCTAAATAATAATCACTTTGACTTTCTATTTCAGAGTCCATATTTAGGCCTTCAAGCTCAGATTCCATCAAAACATCAATCATGCTTTCATCAATTTCTTTGATTTTTAACATCAAATTATTTATTTCATTTATTTGAGATTTGCAAAAAATAATACCCAAACTGTCATTAGTTTTCAATTCATTCAATTTATTTACTATTTTAGTAATGCGAGTCTTTATATTAGACCTCATTTTTTTAAATTTGATAAATTTGTCCATTTTGTTCAAAAATGCTTAATTCTAAAATATTTGCTTATAAATATACCTGATATTGTGTCACCAATATGAATTAAAAAATATATAGGCCTACAACTACCCTAGGCTTTCAAAAAACTTTTGTCAAAAACTGAATTTCAGTCCTAGGGGTAGCCTATATTACAAACACTAATTTTTATTTTCATTAAATTTACCAAAATTTTCAAGGAAAACGCAAACACACTGCTTTGTTTATATTACAAAACATTAATCACTAGAAATAATTATATTATTATTACAAATAAGCTTCAATAATGCGGTCAAAATTAAATACGTTATCATTAACACTTCAACAATCATATACTAAGAAATATCGATTATTTAAAGTATGATATTTTAATCGATATCACAAAACTATCGATTATTAAAACTATGATATTATAATCGATATCACAAAAATATCGATTATTTGGAAGAATGATATTATAATATTATAATATTATTGAAAATAATATAGCAATATTAAAATCGATTATCCTATTACTATAAAAAAGACTATTTACAAAAACCTTTCAATACCAATGGAATTCCCTACCATTTTTGAACACGTGATTTAATTTATTGCGCCACATGACATGTAACGCATGCGCAGAACTTTAATTTAATAACTTTTAAGTTTCTACACAAGTTTAAATTTTTATTAACTTTTCACTTTTAATTAAAGCACTTGTTCAATTAATTAATTAAATAACTTTTCAAATTATGCACTTGAAGAAATGTTAAAAAGTTAAGGGTTTTTTTTATAACAAATTTTTCAATGTCTAAGGCTTTGAAGTAACCTTTTTAAATTAAGTAAAGCGATCGCATAGATCGCAAACCCTTTCAAATATATCAAAAATTATATTTTTGCATAATTTTCGATAGAAGAGGCTCTTGACGCCACCAGACTATTTTTAGTTTTTTACACTAAAGTACTATAATATTTAAAATAGAGAACTATATTTACCTTTAATAATTGTTCTTCCGGTTGACGATTTTCGAAGTTCATTAGAGTTATTAGAGTAAACGATTGGAAGGCCTTCCTAAATACTCTTTTGGAGAACAATTACTTAAATTATCATTAAATAAGACAGTTATTATGACAAGATGATGATTTATTATTACGGATAGGAATTTCCAAAGGTTTTTGAAAGGGTTTCCTCTCATTTTAAAGGACTCGTTAATCCTTACTTTAATTAACTTAAACTTTATACAAGTTAACTTTAACCGTCTTAAAGAAGCTGTGATCGAAGTGGCATAACTTATTGAAAACTGCCGTGATCAATTTAATTAACATTAATAAAAAGAAAAAGACACTTATTGTTTATCTTTCACTTTAAGTTACTAAACGGAGTGTATTTTAAATACATAATACACAATACTAGTTCTATACTGACAGGTTACTAGCAGAATACTGACGGAGTACACAATACACAATACGTGTTGACTAAGTACGTAAGAACGGCATACTGTTCAAATACTGGAAAAAATTTTTATACTGGAAATTCATATACTGACCGCGTTGGTGTCATGTGACCTGGCGGATGAATATTACTGCTATATTTAAGTCGAAATTTTACTGTGATTTATTTTTACTGTGGTTAATATTAATGATGAAAAATGTACATTTCATGAATAATTTTTCACATACTCTCTCTCTCGGTGGCCTAGAAAAAGAAAAGGAGATTTCACAAATGTACGTAAATAAATTACACTAACTCGAAACATATTTAACTATACCGCACAGATGAACCTGAGCGACTAATAAGAGACAGAAATGAAATTGTGTCATTCTGAATAATTATTATTTAGGAGTAAACCTGTCAAGAGTATCAAGAATCATCAATAGAATTGGCAAAGCTGTATCTGGATGTACAGGAAAAACTTACTCATTGTGATTCAGAAATGAGATTTTAAGTAAATGGTTTAAGAGATCATTTATATGATTTTGATATTTATATTAAACCTAACAGAAATTAGCCAAATTTATGCCAAAAGAACGAGTGGCTAAAAATATTTTTTTCCTTCTAGTAGGCCAACTTATGAAATTACCCAAATGGCTAAAGGTTAGCCACATCTGGCTGATCTGCCTTATATTTTCGTTTATGAGTATATCGAGTTTATTCTGTTCTCTTTAAGCCATCTGATGCAGAAAATTGCTTGTATTCACCAGGAATAGTGGCGAAAATCAAAATTTCAGATTTTGGTGCGATTGATCAGATTGGAAACAAAACTGGTTAATTCAATTCTATCTCCCTTTTGTATATATTAATAGTGAAATTAGAAAAATGAAGTTAAAATGAATTTGCAACAGATGTATAACAGCATTAATAGGGAAACTCTATGGAAAACAGGTTCTTGACTTAAAGGTCAACGCACCCAAATGTGGGTCAACCGTAGCTTTTCAGATAAAAATTAAAATTATTATTTTGTTTTTTCACTTGTTAAAATTTTGCTCTTCAGGTGTTTAAAACATGTTAAAAAATATTGGGTCAGATTAAGAGTTTAGTTACACATCCGTGGTGGAGATTAAATAATTAGTTTACTCATTTTATTATTTTTACACAAGATTTTTAAATTTTAAAAGATCATGGGTGTAAAGTTGATAATCTTGTGGATTTTGTCAATTGATAAAAGAGGTTTCCAATGCAATGTCTAGCGCTCGTGTGCGCAGGTATGCTCCGTCTAATACAGCTTTTGACGTATTTAGGATAAACCCTAACCGCTGCTGTAACTACAGTACTTCCAGCCATCGAGCTCTCCTACCTCGATCAGTGATACGGCTAGATTAGTGCAATCATGTCCATTACATCGTACTCTAGTGGTTTAAGTTAAGTTAAGTTAAAGTTTTAAGTTAAGTTAAGCTTAAGTTAAGTTTAAGTTAAGTTAAGAGTTAAGTTAAGTTAAGTTAAGTTAAGTTGTTAGGTTAGGTTAGGTTAGGTTAGGTTAGGTTAGGTTAGGTTAGGTTAGGTTAGGTTAGGTTAGGTTAGGTTAGGTTAGGTTAGGTTAAGTTGTTAAGTTAATGTTAAGTTAAGTTAAGTTAAGTTAAGTTAAGTTGTTAGTAGGTTTAGGTTAGTTTAGGTTAGTTAGGTTAGGTTAGGTTAGGTTAGGTTTAGGTTAGGTTAGGTTAGGTTAGGTTAAGTTAGGTTATGTTAGGTTAGGTTAAGTTTTGTTGGATTCTTTAGAGAAACTCTAAATAACCAGATTTTTTTTCCAAATTTCGACCATTTGGGTATAGGTCTTTCTCAATTTTCTTTTTGGTTTTTAATTTAAATAACTATTCATTACTTTTTGGATGTTATGAATAGCATCTTCCTTCTTTCATTTTACTCAATATCATAATGGAAGATACGGTAACTCAATTGGTTGAGCGACAGAGTCGCATGGCAAGGGCGCGGGTTCGATCCCTAGTCCGGATCCTAGGTAGAAATTACCTAGAGAAGTTTCCCCTCCTTGAATAGGAATAGGGCTATGCCCGTGAGATGTGAACTTTCAGAAAAAAACTCGAAATTGCTATTACTTACTTTATTACACGAATAAGCAATAGTTTAATTTTAAAAAATTTTAATGTTTAAATAAAAAAAAACTAAAAGATAAAACACTTTTTATGTTTCACTCTTACACATTTACGCATTGGTCTGTGTAAAGGATTTTTAATATTCAAGAATAGTGACATCTTTAAATCTGAGCAACATCTTTATGGGATGGTTTTTTTTAATTTCTTTATTTTCTAATGCAATGTTATTTGAAGTTTTATAAACGATTTATTCCTTGGAACGGAAATCCAATGGGAGGATAAAGATGTAACTAATATCGTATTGATACGTGCTGAAAATGAATAATGTGAATTTACCAAGAAGGTATTATGTTTTTTTTTTTTTTTTTTTCCGGGAATTTTTGTTTCATCTTTAACATTTAGGTTTTTGTATTTTCAAGTTTAACTAGGTTTTACAGATTTTACAGTTTCAACAGGTCTAGCTCCTTATTTACCTGATTATATATACATCTCTGAATTCATTTTTTTCAGGCACGACACCCAATAAATAAAATTGAATTAAAAAAAAAATAATAAAACAGCGACTCGTGAAATTAAAATTAGCCTCCCGACTGGATACTGTTGACTGGAAGTTGCTGTTTTTTTAGAAAATGTCAGTCCTCTCATTTTTGCACTTCCGTGAAGTGGGACAGTCCAAGCTTTTTTTTCTCATTTTCATCGAGTGTAGGCAACTATGTCGGATCAAGACATGAAAGATTAGTTGAACTAAAAAGATCACGATGTGCCAAATAAGAAGCTCCCGAGAATATCACGTTGTGTGATTAACTGCTGCGGATGCTTTTCTGGATACGGCAAGTATAGTGGTGCGTGTGGTAAGAGTTGATAGGAGACTGGTAAAGCTTATATATTTTTATACTGCACATTCACTTATAAATATACTGTGTGGTCTCTCTAGACTATGGTAGAGTGACGTGGTGCTGAGTGGCAAGGTGCGCGCTCTTCGAATCCTAGTTGGGATCCTAGGTGAGGATTCTAAGAGTGATGACTCTCTCCTATGGGCTCTATAGCCCGTGAGTAGTACACTTTCTTATGAGTAATTACCACATTAAATAACATATTGAAAGATAGAGTGAAGCTGTCATCTCTGTTGGACTAATGTAATATATACACTACTTTTGATTAATTTCTTATAATATAATTTAGCGTTAATTAAGATTTTAAGTCAGGTAATATGCTTTTCGTTGAACAGACTACTTTTATCTTTAAGTAAACCAACTGTTTTTAAAATATAAGTTTTTAACTTTAAAAAAAATACTTATTTTTTTTATTTTTATATAGTAATTGAAATTAATACATTAATTAAAAACTAATATAATATATTTAGGTAGAAACTAATTAATATATTTCAAAGTACGATTAGATTATACTAGGATTTTGTTGATGCTCTTATTAATAATAAATAAATATTCATTCAGATGGAATTAAAAAAAAAACCTTTAGCCCATTTATTTAATATTAGTGCTAGGGTTGTAAGTGTTACTAAATATATAAATAACTTAATGAAAACAATTTGTTAATATTATTCATTTTATATTTTTGCTAATTTTCGTGAGACATTAGGGTAGGAAAGTACAAATATACGGCAATTTTGAGAAACTGTACTGTGATAGTGAGATATAAGTCAACCACCTCACAAGGATAGCGTAAAACCAAAACCTACTAAGTTTCATCACAAACTGGTATAATAATGGAAATTAATTTAGGTTAAGTTAGTTAGGTTAGTTAGGTTAAGTTAGGTGAGGTTAGTTAGGTTAGGTTAGTTAGGTTAGGTTAGTTACGTTAGGGTTTTAGGTTAGGTTAGGTTAGGTTAGGTTAGGTTAGGTTAGGCCAAGTTAGGTACCTCGGTAGTCACAGTATAGTTTCTACAAATTTGCCCTAATATACATTTCAACCTCAAAGGTTAAACATTTAGAGAAATTCATAACTTACCATAACTCATATAATTTTTCTTTTAGTTTTGTTATCGCCTTTGATTATATTTCTCGTGTTACATTTAGGAAAAATCTAATCTTTTCATTTCAATTATTTTTTTCTTTCTGTTTTAATTAAATTATCTTGAATAGAAATTGTATATTTCTCAAATAATGAAATTGCTATAACCAAATGAATATTAAATTTTGCTCTGGAAGGAGATTGCCCCATAGGTTCCAGAGTAAATATACCAACATCGAAGACAAACAAGCTGGACTGTACTTGGTCATTTGAAAACTTACTTTGAGTAAAATATCTTGTTAAAAACATAATGTTACTCAAAATTTGAATACAGCAAGAAAAACTAACGACAATTTTACATCCTCATTTTACACTAACTTGTTGCTAACATTACTACAAAGAAAATTTATATGCAGAATTCACTAAAAAATTATATTAATAAATACCTGCATCTAGAGGTGTAGCTACAACTAAAAGTGTTGTAAGTGACCCCATTACTCTGACGTTAAAAATTTCTGTACGAATGAACAGAGTCAAATAAGTTATTGTGACGAAACAAAGAGACGGAATGTAAATATTTAAAATGGCAAAACCTGCTCTTCTCTTCATTGGTACAATTATTTCATCTGCTACCCTTGAACTTCATAATGTTCAACTCTTAAGGTTCCAATCTAGAGATAACATAATAACAAAGTAAACAATTAATAATCTAATCATAATCATAATCATAATCATAATCATCAACACCGTGGACCTATTATAATTCAAAAGATCACTGGCCCACTACACCTTTCTAACTGGGTCACTCTTATATTACAATTAAAATGTTAAGGGAACTTTAATGTCTTAGGGAAAATAAACAACAAATGGACTTCCCTTTAGTTCTTGGTGAAGGTTGGGGAGTACACTCAGGTTTAACCCTCCCATCCAGGTGAAGGTAGGGAGTACACTCAAGTACCTCCCAATCCAGGTGAAGGTGGGGAGTACACTCAAGTACCCTCCCAATCCAGGTGAAGGTTGGGAGTACATTCAAGTACCCTCCCAATCCAGGTGAAGGTGGGGAGTACACTCAACCCTTCCAATCCAGGTGAAGGTGGGGAGTACACTCAAGTACCCTCCCAATCCAATAGCGACAACCTCAGAATTCAGGTAAAAGCGATCCAAGATAGTCCGGGTTCGGATCACACTCCAGGTAAAAGCCCAATATAAATCCTTCAGGTTGGGACCAGGTTTCAGATAAAACCCGATATAAATCCTTCCGTTGGGGCAGGTTTTCAGGCTAAAACCGATATAAATGCCTTCGGTTGGGGCCAGGTTTCAGGTAAAACCCGATATAAATCCTTCCGGGTTGGGGCCAGGTTTCAGGTAAAACCCGATATAAATCCGTCTGGGTTGGGGCCAGGTTCCAGTTAACACCCGATATAAATCCGTCGGGTTGGGGCAAGGTCTTCAGTTAACACCGATATAAATCCGTCGGGTTGGGGCAGGTTTCAGTTAACACCGATATAAATCCGTCCGGGTTGGGCCAGGTTTCAGGTAAGACCCGATATAAATCTTTCCGGGTTTAAGGCGACCAAAAGTCAGAATGGTCCCAGTATCTGGTCCCGGTATTCGATCCCTTGAAATAGAGAACTCACCGTCAATATATTACACAGTGTACAATATAATAATAATAATAATAATTAATAATAATTAATAATATAATATAATAATATAATAATAATTAATAATAATATAATAATAATAATAATAATAATAATAATCGTATAATAATAATAATAATATAAAATAATAATAATAATAATTAATAATAAATATAAAATAAATAATAATAATAATAATAATAATAATAAATAATAATAAGAAGAATATATAATAATAATAATATAATAATATAATAATAATTAAAATAATTAATAATGTAACAGTATATAATAATAATTATAATAATAATAATAATAATAATAATAATAATAATATAATAATAATAATAATTATAATAATAATAATTAATAATAATAAATATATAAATAATGATATATAATGATAATAATAATAACAATAATAATAATAATAGCTAATATAATATAAATAATAATAATTAATAATGATAAATAATAATAATAATAATAATAATAATAATAATAATAATATAATAATATATTATAATATGATATAATATTGATATGAAATTATATTATAATTAATAATAATAATAATAAATAATTAATAATAATAATAATGAATAATAATAATAATAATAATATAATAATAATAATAATACATAATCAGTAAATAATTAATAATTAATCTAATAATATAATATAGATAATAATAAGTTGCATAGTATTTTTGAGTAGTGTATCCATATGTGATATGTCTGGATAGTAATTTTTTTAGAAAGATAATAAGTAATTGAATAATTAGATAATAATAATAAGAATAACATAATAATAATAATAATTAATTGAATAATAATAAATAATGTAGATAGTGAAT
>JABUQX010121893.1:10000-15348 GCA_015478945.1 Trachelipus rathkii | reverse complement strand
GGTGACAACTGTATTTAAAAATTATGTAAAAATAAAATAAAAGGGAAACTCTTTAAGCTAGCTGAAACCCACAAGAAATGGGCACCTCCGACGGTGAAAACCACTTCTAGAATGCATTAAATTAGCATAACCGAGGAGCTTGCCTCGCTTGACAAAAAAAAAAAAAAAAAAAAAAAAAAAAAAAAGAGACAGAGTCAGAAGTGGAAGCCGGCCTTATCTGGCACCCCTGCAAACAGGCACTGATAGTGACGATGGGTGGCTTTTTCAGCAAAACCTACTGAAGATTGACGGATGTGGATATTATGTTAGACTTTGATAAGTTCAGGGCCGAAATTGCATTGACATCTCTCATTCACCTTCAAAGGAATCAAACCAGGGAACCTCATCGTAAAAAACTTGAAGAGACACCGTCATCAAGGAGCGCCAAAGATAATTCAAATTTGCATTCTGTGAAAGAGGAGATGAGGCATCTACGAAAACATTTGAGAAGATGCTGCCTACAGAAAGAGAATCTTCATGTGGGTTCTGGGCATGAAAAACTGAGGCCAATGGTTTTCATTCTATATCAAGGGCTTGGCACGGCAAATAATTCATCAGCACCTCCTTCATCAGTCGAGAGAGAGCGAATTTATAGTGTAGGTTAGGTAGGAATGTAAACACCCCAAAAAAGAACAGTCTCTCGCCAGTATTAGTGAAAGCTTAATGTTTTTTGCATCACAATTTGTGTTTGTGAATTTTGAATTTGAGTATTGAATGATATCTATTCTTAAAGGCAGTATTTTTATTGATCATGTTTTGAAGTTAATAGCGTTTTTTTTTATTTTTAACTTATTAACTGATTAATTGAGGGTCTCTTCTTTCATTATTTTTAATTCTTTATTATTGTAGCTAGTTAAAGAATCTTCTTTGTAAATTGTAAACACTGTTAAAACATAAAAGCTGTAGCTAACCTTTGTTCAATACCTACTTGAAAAATGGAAATGGAATAATTTTTTAAATAAACACAAACATTAAAAAAGTTAATTAATAATTATATTTGCAATTATTATTCCTTCTTAAAGGTACTATTTTAATTTTTAAAAATAAATATACTTGGCACAACCAAATATGGAAAAATAAATGACTAAGTATTGTTTGTACAGGAAATGCAATCTTGAGTCTAGCAGTGCACAATTGTTCTATCTTATTACTGTGTGTTATTTATTATATTTAATTAAAGTATCGGTATCGGTATCGGTATCGGTATCGGCACCTAACAAAATAGAGTATCGGTATCCGTATCGGTATTGGCCTCTTTTCTGGTATCGGTACATCCTAATATATAGTATATACTACTTATATATATTATATAAATACTAATAATATATATATATCATATAATATATATATTTATGTATTAATATATATATATTTAGCTATATATATAGCTATACGTATAGATATATACTATATCTATACTATATATATAGTATATAATATACTAATATATATATTATATATATATTTATATTATATAATATTATTATATTTATTATATAATATATAAATAAATATAGTAATTATATATATTATATATATATATTATATAATTTATATATAAACTATATATATATATATATATATATATATATATATATATAGTACGATATAATATATATATAGTATATAATTAGGGACTTGTACGATAGTATCGATTATCGGTTATCGGTTATCGGTTACATATCCGGCCATTTGATGGTATCCTGGTAATCGAGTATCGGTATCGGTTAAACAGGCCATAACTTAGCCAATACTGTCTTACTTTTTGGGTGAAAATTTATGAGAAAACTTTTAGATTTCAATAATAAAATCTGTTCGATATAGATAGCTCAGTACTAAGGTAATGTTTTTTTTTTTCCTCGATTTCCTTTTTTTAACTTTAGATTTCATTGTTATAACCAACTTGGTTTTTAGCGCAAAATTTACCTATTTGGACAGCCATTATTATAATTTATACCGATTTATCTACTTTTTTTAGTTGATTCAATAGTATTTTTTTTTTGCACGCAATTTCGTTTGAGTGCGTGAGTGTTTTTAAATTTTCTGGATTCATTCATATTTTAGATATTTGCCGTAAATAGGGTTTTATCCTTTTAAAATTTAGGTTTTAGCGCACGAATAAATTTTCCTCATTTCATCCTTTGGTTTTTGTTCTATTTGTTCTTCTGTTTTTTTTTTTTTTTTTCTCTTTTTTTTTTTTTTTGGGGGGGGGGATGCATATAGCTAATCTTATAACGGTGTGCGTTGCTATTGATAGGCAGGTTTGACAGGCCGTGGCTTTCTTTGACTTACCAACAATCAATGCTTTGCACTCCTAACATCTGTATCCAGAATTACTACCTCTAACTCTAAACCTAATTTTATGCTCTTGTCTGAGACGCAGATGGCTAAGAAATCATCCTTCAACTCGTTTAATATATCCAACTATAACTTATTTTATAATTTCCGTTAGGAAGGTGGAGTTATGTGCTTTGTAAATATATAACATCTATAACACGCTCGAGAATCTCGAACTCCTACTTACCGGATGTTCTTGGGGCTTAAAATCTTTCTTCCTCTACTACAATAATCTTGTGCTTCTGCTACTGTTCTCCAAACAGAACAGATTTTCATGCCTTTTTTGATTTAACCTACTAACTTCTCACCCGAGACTGTTATATGCTCTTCATCCAAATACTGAGCGCTCCTCTATTTAGGGTGTCTCAATGTAACACAACTAACCCTGAATTGTTGGGATCCCTTCCGTACTGATTTAGTTTGGATGAAGCCGCCGAATTCATTCAGTATTCTTCAACGTATCTGGGCAGCAACCTGATTAAATAAACCTACACACATTCGAGAGTCGTCCTCACCAACCGATCTGCTTGGAACAACACTGGCCTATGTTTCACCACTAGTGCTTCTCTCTATAAAATACACCTCTTTCGCTCCTATCGGTAAAATCTGACCACAACTTATATCACTTAATTTTTAATACTTTCTTCATCAACATCTCCATCCTGCCCTCTGCGGTTTTTCTGGCACTTTGATCGGGCCGATTGGGGGGCATTGCTTGCTTCTACGCTAACTATAATTGAAGTGACTGCTTTGACTCTTAAGACCTGGCTTCAGATTCGCGATAAAAAGTGGGAACTGTAATTGTTAATGGCATGAGCAGGTTGTTCCTTCCTTCTTGGACTAAATCTTCTTTCTCCTCAAAATCCATGGTTCGATCGTGCTTGTCCCTGTCCATTCAGGGCTAGAGACCAATTACTTATCGTGTGTGACGAAAAACTCTCTCTCTCCTCTCTCACTCCCCATTGCCAATTTTAAATTCAGCTAGAAATCGTTGCAGGTGATACTCTTCGACGAGCAAAGGAAAGTTAAACGAAATTGCGCTGACCTCCTTGGTTCTCCTAATGACAAATCCTCCTCTGGCCTCTTGGTAACAATTTCTCTGACATGGTTTCCAATTTCAATCTTATTCCTCTCTTCTTCAAACTGCCATGATTCTGTTTGTTAATAACTCCCATACTGAAAAGGCCAATCATCTCATCTTTGGCCTTCTATTTCCTCCTAATTTCAACCTCTGGACTGATTTGTGATACTCCTCCTTCCGCTACCTCCTTCTCCTCCTCACCGGTGGCTCCTCATGCCATCTTACCTGAATCATTCTTATTTTGATCGGGTTGCCAAATGAAGCTCCCCTGAAAATTCTGATGCATGTACACGTTAGCGAAGGCGGGCGTGGGGCATCCGAGTGGCACTTCCTCTCCGAGTTCTTGAGACAGTGTGCTTCCGTGCTTGAGCCCACCCACTCTGTTCAAACCATATTCGCTACTGCCTTCAATAACTAGACTTATCCTCCAGTGTTGGAGCGCGCGCATATGTCCTAGCCTCTATGCTCGAAAAAATGTGATTTGCTGTTCTAGATCCTTTCTAAACTATTCGCCTATAGCTCCTCACTTCGTCATTCTTTCTTAAGATCGTTTGAACCTTCTCAACTCTTTCACTTCTTAGATCATCTGGAATCCTCTTTCCCCTTCTTTCTTGATTACCAGTAACGGCTTTCGGTTGCTCGAGATCTCTACCTGGCGATTATACTTTCCCTGTTGTAAGACGGATTTCATGGTCTTTTCCGCACCCTTTAGGAACTACGGTGAAGACTAGCTGCTGGTGGCGCTTGACATATCCAAAGCATTTGGACCGGGTTATGCACGCGTCCACTGCTCCTTCTAAAAAGCTTCCCCTCCTCTTGGCGTTTCCCTTCTTTCTCTTTGTCGCATCTTACTTATGTCTAGCTTTTCTTTTCAAAATCCGCTCAATGTCGGCTGTCTGTTGATGACCAGACTTCTTTATTCTGGTCAATATGGTGTTGCCTCAGGGGTTACTGTCTTTTATCTCCTACTTTAATTCCTGCTTTTCATCAATGATCTTTCTCACCTGCCATCTAAAACTCTTATCCCACTCAAGTGTCGATGACCTTGACCCTTCATCTTCAACTCATTTTTCAATTTGCTCCCTCTTTTACTTCTAGAAATTGCCACTCGTTTATACATTTTTCCCATTCTATTCTTCGCTGATCTGGTATAGAATTTCAGGCGGCTTGAGGTCGTTCTAGAAGCTTGTTGAGAATTTAATTCCTTTTAAAAACCCAACTTCTACAAATCTCTCTGTCTCTAAAGAATTTAAACATTTTCTATTCTCTTTCGACGGTCTCCTCTCTCCCTGTTGAACAATACTTTACAAACATCCTTGGCCCCCTTAACATAAACAAAAAAATGCTTTTCTGAAAAACCTCAGAATATCACCAGTGGGTTTGACTATGGGCGGGGCCTACAAGGAAACTAAGAGAGAGTTCTCTGTGTTAGGATCGGTGCGAGAACTTTTTTTTCCTCCTTCTCTAGTCTACGTTACCACCGTACTACAAAGGGTCTCATCCGCCTTGTTATGGAGTACATGCTGCTCATATCTTGTGGTGGGGTGGGGGCTCTGGTTTCATCCCGCTTTTGGATAGGGTCGAGTCAAAGGCAAAAAGATTTATAAACTGTCCTGTACTTTCTAGTTCACTCTGACCCTTTATATTTGCCGGCGCCCCGATGTTGGTGCTTTATCCCTTTTCTAAAGGTACTGTAGAGGCAAGTGCTGGAGGGAACTTTCCACTCGCGTACCACCACTTTTATGACGCCCTCGTAGCACAAGGCAGTGCTGTGTACGGCACATTGAGTTTCTTGTTGATAGTTAGTAACTCCAGAACGGGTCTTCCGCTCGGCTGCTTCTTTCCTTTTTCCTGCCACCTCTGATTCTGTGGAATTCTCTTCCATCATCTG
>JABUQX010121892.1:0-30000 GCA_015478945.1 Trachelipus rathkii | reverse complement strand
AACAACAAAAATGAAAGGATAGAACGTGTTTCGTTTATATATGGTGGCATGATATGCACTCTATCTACCAGTCAGAATGTTAGTTCAGTCCCTATTCTCTATCTCTGGCCTACATAAATTGAAGAAATCTGTTTTGAGCCCTTATTCAGAGGTGAAACATACTTCTGTGTGGACGTGCACGTGTCAGAGAAGATAAGATACTTAAAATCATTTATTTATCCTAAATGTACGTTGTATATAGTCCAGAGTGTTACTTAAACAAAAATTGCCGTACTTTTATCAATAGAATAATCCCGGCGGACATTGAATATGAGTCCACATTCGGTGCAAAAGGACACAGAAATGGGACAAACTGTGCATCTCCACATGGTTTGAATAGATCACAGAGAAAGCTTATTGCAAACTTGCGAATTTTGATTTATTTTCATTTGAATGAAATTTATTCAATTTATCGCACTGGCATACGCTTTCATTAAAGAAAAGAAGAAAAGCTATGTTGAACTACTTTCTACCTTTCCACCAAAACCTGGTGATTTTGATAATTTCATTACTTAGAATATCGACATGTTGACGCGAAGATCTTTCAACATAGCAAACATAATCATTTCTGACAGAGCCATAGTGAGCTGATAAAGCAATAGTTTTTGGCTAGTCTATTAGATTGATGTAGGAGACTGGATCGATTATTTACCATGAATAATGAATAGTGAGGAAAATTAAATTTACCAGCGGGTCAGTTGGAATCAATAATTAAACTCTTATAACAAATTCGACTCGTGATTACTAATTTAAAGGAGATTTAAGGCTTTTAAAGAAGGTCAAATCTTCTTTGATCCAATCTAATGCTCCCCTCCGAAAAGCAACAAGATTCTTACAATTGCTTTAAAAAACTTTCTAAAGTAGATAACATCTCGATATATTACGTTAACTACTGCTTTCCTTCCCAACCTATGTCAATTCGTTTGTTTTGTTCCATTTCTCTTTTGTGTTGCGGGGCGAGATATTGATATTTTCCTTATTTTATTTGTATTTTCACTTTTCAGTAAAATAGATCCACCCGTGTAAAAAAACTAAAAAACATTCGCAGTGTTGTGGTGTGATTCCACATTTACGTTACAAATGGGTCATAAGCTTTATGAGTAACACCGAATCTAACGCAGTAATTAATAAAATCAAGACCGCATAGTATATTTTCTCACAGCCTAGATAAACCACTTTTACTAAAACCCTTGTCTTCCAGTTGAAATTGCATCCATTCTATTGTTGTGGCAATCAGAACATCACCTATTTATTTCAACCTTTCGTAGCACTATCTCAGGAAGAGAATGATTTATAAATTATGAAAGGAAGCAAAAACAACTTACTTTGATGAAATACATTTAACTATATAGTTATAATATTATATATATTTATATGTAATATAAATATTATATTAGTACTATCTAGATACCTTAAAATTCCTAAAGTTAACATAAATTGTTTAGATTATTAAATGCCTATACAGTTAAAATTTTTTAGTGACACATATTTCCCTCGTCCTAGATATATACTCTAAAGTTAATAACCTGTAGATAGTAGTACTATAATAATCTATAGGTAAAAACTGTAAAAGGGTCATTTTCGGTTATTATCAAGAGCATACATAATATTAATATATTTTTATATATCAATAAATATTAATACAATATATAGTATTATAATATATAATATTAAATGTATAAGCCATATTTCTGCGAAAATTATGTTATTTATTGTATGGTGTTTAAGTTACTAATATTAGGAATAAATGTAAACTTTCTTATAGATAATTTTAGTTAAGAGCAGTACCAAAATAATAGTTTTTAGATAATTATTATATTATAAGTTTTTACTTCTTATATAATTATAATAGTGTTATATTGTAGACCGAGAAGTAGTAAATAAAAAATTAAGTTTAAATATATTGATATATAAAAAATAATTAATATAATAATTGAATAGTGAAAATAAATATATAAGTAATAGATTATTAATATTTTTTAAAGTTAGTATGCAATCATAGGTCTCAATTATTACCTTATCATTTTAATATATACGTAAATTAGATTTATAAAAATAGGTGTAAATTTTAATCTTTATTCATCGATACCATTTTGCTTCATTTTTTTATATATTACAAATGAATTTCTTTAACATCTCAAGTTGTAATGCTATAATATAAATAAAACCCTCAATGAACTTGATAAAATAATGAAAATAATAATAATTAATAGTAAATTAAATAATGTTTTTGAGAATAAATTTCTAAATAATAATATATTAATTATAAATATGAATAATAAATTAAATATATAATTAAAAAATAATAATTAAAAATAATAAAATTAATAAATAATATAATTATATAAATAATAATGTAAATATAATAAAATAATAATAAATATAATTAAAAAATATAAATAATAAATTTTATAATAATAATATAATATAATTATATTATTATATGTATAATAGCATATCGAATAATAATATTATTAATATTTTAAGTATATAATTAATAATTATAATGAATATAATATATAATAATTACTCAATCAAAATAATAAGTAATAAGGAAAAAAGAATAATAATTAATAATTTTGGAAAATGTAGAAAGCTATATAGCCGCTATAGCAACTGAGTATCCAGAGGCATAGGGCCCAGGATTCGGATCACCTTCGTAAGAACTTTTGATTTTTCCCTATATAGTGCCGTGAGCCCGTGCAAGTTGAATAAATTAAGTATTGAAATATTAAACCAACACTTTAATAAATATTTTTAAATTAATATTACTTATATTATTTTTAATAATTAATATATACTATTATGATTAATAATTTATATAGATATAATCATATAATTAATATATATAATATAATATAATCATATTATATAGATATATATATATAAATCTATATATACAATATTTATAATATAATATAGACTGGGTAGTTGTTTTTTTATGTAATACGGATACTAGATATAAATATGTATCATACTATATATATTATATATATTAGATTATTTCTTATTAATATATATATTAATAATATATTATATATTATATATATATCATATTATATATTATAAAAATATAAATATATAATATATATTATAATTATATATATAACTATATAATAGAAATATACAGGGGGTATAGAAATATTACGTAGGATAACTAAAGAGTGCAAAATCTATGTGGAGAGGGTTAACAAAAACCAGATTTATGTAAATTAAGTATTATATATAATTAGTATATATATATATATATATATAAATATATATATTAAATAATATATTTATTTTTATATATATATAAATATATTAATATACTATTATCATAATATAGATAAATATATAATATTAATATATATATATATATATAATTAATATATAATATATATATATATATATAATTAATATATATATATATATATATATATACTATTGTAATTAAATATATAATATATTAATATATATATAGATATATATAATAATATTATATTAATATCATCATAAATATTTAAATATTATATATATAATATATTAATTATTATATAATATTTATATTATAAATATATAGTATAATATATTATTAATATATATATATATATATTAATATAATAATTATATTATTATATATTATATATTATATTTATATTAAGATTATTAATATATATATATATATATATATATATAATAAATCATATTATATTATTACTTATACACTTTAGCGACAATGGTAATATGAGATATGGAATGGGTATATCACACAATTATATCATATAACATGTATGTGAATTTCAGTGGCCTCATACATACACATCTAAGTATAATATATATATTATTTTTTTAATTTTAACGCTAATAGAAAACTCACACTAACGATCGACAACGCCCTAAATTCCTCTCGAAGATGTGCCTACCTCCTAAACTTTTTAAACTCTTTGAAGACTCAGTCTAGGAAGTGGACATGTATGCCACTGTCACAGTTAACCACACTAAAAATTCTGGAAAACAATATGAACCTATGGTTCTATGAATATCAGAAAAACAGAATTGTCACTGAATATACTTGTAAGGTTCTTATTACCGACAATAATGCTCTCGAGCAAAGTCACGGCTCACATTAGTATAGTTATACATTCTAAAACGGAGAGAGCCTGACTAGGCCTGGTCTGCAGAGTAAACATGGCCTACAATACCGCCCGAGGTATAAAGTTCGTGGGTAGGTGACTCAACGTGACTTTTTACTTAAGACTTTCCGCCTTTTCCTGTATGTCGAACCCTTATTATTATAGAGAGCCTTGTGGAACTTACCCGAACCTCTAAATATAATTAAATTTTATAAATAATAGATGATAAATGTTCATAAGTTTAGCATTATAATAAATAATTATGAATTAGTTGCAACAAGCTTAGTCATTTTACTTAAATGACTTGTAATTATTTCCTTTATTTTACCTTCAGTTGTGCATGAAACCCAACTATTATTTTAAAAATATAATATATTAATACTCCTTACCAATTCCCGGTTTGATTTACCATCGGTCCCCAACATTAACAAATTGAGTATAATGGAACTATTTTTTTGACTTTGAGAGTAAGACATTTATCTTATACCGATTCGCTACTATTAAAAAAGAGTGAATCGAGTATGAAATGATTTAGCATGTATCTGTGACAATCGTTAAAGCTAGCAACTTCGAACGAAATCATTAAAAAATATATATTTATTAATTAATATATATAAATACTTATATAATTCTTTATTATATATATATTTATTATATATATATATAAAATTATATATATATATATATATATATATATATTTATTATAATAGATAAGTATAACATGGTTGAGAGTGATGAATACTTTCCAATATGACAGCTACTATAATAATATTAATGCTGATAATAACCTGCCAGCTCCCATATAAAATCCTGTTATATATGATTGAAATTTTTGGGTATATATTTATATAAAGATGATTATAATATATATATATATATATGCGACTTTTTTAATATTATTGGTCCTCACTAGGCAAGTACGGCGTTGCCTACTCTGCCCTACCCCCAAAAAAGACCGCAGCGTGATATAATATAACATTACATATATACATAATCCAGTGATTAATATATTTTTTTATTGTATCTATTACCCTTATATTATTATTTTTATTATATATATTATTAATCTTAAAATAATTTATTTATAATTAAGATAATATATAATATATATATATATTAATTATAAATAATACTAATATATATATAATAATATTATAATATTATATATTATAAATATATATTAATAATTTATATATTATTTAATAATATATTAAATATATAATATATATTATATATTTATGAAAATCAAAAGAGAAATATTATTATATATATATATGCGATATATATTATTTAAACCTATATATATAAATATATATACTATAATATATATATATATTATATTATTATATATATATTAATATATATATATATAATTATAATATTAATATATATATTCAAAGAGGGCGAAACAGTAGTTTGGCAGTTAGAAAAAATTGCTCAGCACGAGATGCTAATAACTTATAATCAGATCAATTTATAATACTAATTATTGCAAATAATTTTATAAAATGAATACCTTAGGAAAACTATTCTTGCATAGCGGAGAAGATGACATAATAAATATTTAATTAAGATTAATGTTGATAATCTTAAAACGGAAAAAATTAAATAATTGTATAATCACTCTATTTAAAATGAACTGCTATTTTAAAACTATCACTCATATAAAAAATGAGGTCACATTCTCATGCCACTCAAATCTAAGATAGTGAGTGAGGATACAGTCAAAGTACGTGTAAGTAGTACAGAATGGAATTCCTGAGAATAATTCATAGCAGTTATTACAAAATTTCATTTATGTTATTATAATATTACTGTCTAATGTATCTATACAATAAATATGTGTATTTAACAATAATTCGCATTACTCACCAAGATTTATAAATATTAACAGTGTTATAATGAGACAAAAAATATTAATAAAATAAAAATACATAAATTTAAATTTACACTCACCTAAAATACATATACTTTACACAATTATATAGCAGAAAAGTTAAATATTAAAAATTAATTATTCCGCTATAGATTCACTCCCTACGTATCTCTCGATTATCACTGAATTACATGATGGTATCAACACGCACTTACACTCGGACAACTCTGTGAGTACCATATTAGAGAAACAATCACAAAGACACCAGTCGACGATTTTGTGGCTTCTAATTTATGACATTAAATATAAAAAAATATCTTCTTTGTATCGATGATATACCAAGGTAATTAGTACGTACAAAGTTTATTGAATTATTAATTACATTAAACAGAATATCTCACTATATTAATATTGATAGTATATGTATAGTAACATAAATTTAACAATCGTAATTGTCCCTTATGAATATTTTCTAGAATAAGTATATATTAGAAATATATTATATATTATATATAGTATTATATTATAATATTTGATACGTTTATATGACTATAACGTTAATTTCGTAATATATTAGAGTCTGTGGCTATCATGTAAGATAAGTCTAAATGCTTATATAGTATTCAGATGATTCATCCATAGTATGTAGTATATGTGTTACTGTGAATAATGCCATGATGACCCTTAACCTTGCAAACCTATATATATAATTAATTGTATAAAATATTATAAATGTAAATAAATATGAGGTACAATATGAGAGACGATGGACGATGCAGAACCTCGAGAGAAGGAAATAAGTAGGAGATCAGACAGTGGTTTAAAGTAGAGTGGAATAAAAGTAATAACTCTGGAGGACCTGCCCGCCACTGTAATATAAATATAGGATTATACTATATTATATTATATATTTTATATATATCCTAGTCCATAGTTATGACTGTTAAACTTGCATTAGAAGACATCATGATTTATAAAGAAAAGGTATAAATAAAATAAATACAATGGAATAATGAATTAGATAAGTAAAATTCAGAAAGAAAAATGGGGATTTAAGTAAAGTGTTCAATTTTTGAAAGAAGAAAGTTGTTTATATATTATTAAATTCTAATAGGAGAACTACAACAAGTGATAACATATATGTTTCCAAAGAATAATTTAAATTACCTGTAGATTATTAAATCAGAAGCGGCAGTTTCTCTCCATATCCGAAATCTGAAGCAATAGCTAATCAAAGGATATGGTTAATCTAAAGAAATTAATAGATGTTCTAAGTAGAGCAGCTAATTTTACATGGATGAAATATATAATAAATTAAATAGCGGATTTTTGATTTTGAGGCAAAGCAGAGATTCTATGATATAAGAAAACTTAAAATAAATAAAAATTTCAATTTTTATTCAATATTTATTAATAACACCTTAAATACTAGTTATATCTTAGATGTGGCAAGCACATGACAGTGTGATTGACACTTGAATGCCTAGCAATTACTTCACGATAGCAAGAGTTGACCAAACATATATTTTAATTTTTTACGCTTTGGTGAAAATGTTAATTTTTTTCTTTTTCTTATGTCCTTTTTAGGGGTTCGAGCTGACCGGAGGACAGAGGGGGGAAGAAGTCCCCCGTCGTTCCCCCGGATAGGCGAGAAACCCCGACTGCTATTCCATCGGTTCTTGTTTACCCCGTGGCGGATATTCTTTAATTAAAAAAGAAAAAAAATTCAACATTGGCACCTTTGCTGTGTCACTCGAACTACTACGACCTTCTTCGTTTTCTACAGAAAAACGGTATATCATACAAGTTTTTTCCACATTTTTAACTATTTTAAAATTTTTCAAAAGCATTTATTTTTTTTTTTTTAATTGCATTGAATAAAAGTGTTTCCTGATTAATAAACTGTTATTTATTTTTTCAATTAGGCTGTTATAGTTCTTTTAGTTCATGCATTGATTGCTTTCGCTGGAGGTTGACCATTATATATATATATATATATTTATAATATATTATTAAATATATTATATATATTATATTATATATTAATATTATATATATATTATATGATATATTAATATATATATAGATAATAATATATATATGTATAATATATATAATATATAGATATATAATAATTATACATTATATATATATATATATATATATATATATATAGTATTATATATATATATAAGGTTAATTTCTATATATAAATATACTATATAATAATATATAAATAATAACTATATAATATAATATATATTTTATCATTATATAAATATTATAATATAATATAAATATATTAATATATTAATAATCATAATATAATAATATATATAATATATATTATATATATTATTAATAGGCTACATGTCGATTATCCGCCTTCCAGTTACGCTTCAAACCAATTTTTTTTTAAACAAATCAATTACATAATAAATATATACACATATAAAAGTCGTAAAATTGTAAAATGATTCTTATTATATGTTTTGTAACCAACATGCAGAATGTTTTTATGTTTTTTTACTTAATCTTTTTTTCTATTCTACATCTCTTAAGTGTTATAAATTAAAATATAACAAATAAATTACTATGTAATATAGAATAATATCTTATTAAGAAAAGTTAGTGTTTACAGGTTAAGTAGTTTAGATAAATCTAAACTACATATAAGTTAATTTGTAAAGGTTATATGACGTGTTAGTTTACATAGTATTTGAATTTTTTTATTATTTTTTTAATATTTGTATTTTTTTTTTTTTTTTTATTTTTAATAGAGGTGTGAAGCTTGATGTTAATTAATAGTTTCAATTGAGCTTTTGGGCATATTTTCACTTCAATTTTTAATGAAATTGTGTTCTGAAATTATAAATGTGAAACAAATCGATATTAAATCATATGGAGGTGGAGGCTGCGAATAATCGACATTGAATCTTTAATATATGATATTAATATAGATTATTATAAATATAAGTAATATACATTAAATAATAATACTATAAAATATAATATACTAAAAATATAATTTGAATAATAATATATTGAAAATATAAAATCAAATAGTTAATTATTAATAGTATTATAATATATATACCGTATATAGATGAATCATTATAAAAATTAACATATATTAATTATGTGTTATATATATATAATATTTAGTTCCAGATATATATAGGAGCATAGCAAGATAAACCATAAGGATCGTTTAAGTAGTCTTGAAACTATATATGTTTTTATTGTGTGAGGATATATGCTATAAAGAGAGGCATCATGTGTGACGCGTACTCGCGTGAGATGATTGTAATAAACATAACGCAGTTCTAAAACTAGCGTTGCAACAGACTTGGTTATTTACTTATACTATAGTATTGTGTGAGATCAATTTTAATTATTGTGACTGTACCGTTCAGTTCGCACGTATAGCAGACACTTAGAGATACGTCCTCAAAAAAGAAGTATCGGATAATAACTTATCTCACTCGAACGAAAATTGATAAAGTTATGATCTTGATATCCAATACAATTTCTGAGTAAAGAAATGTTATTCACTGGAATTAAAATGAATAGTTGTCACACACTATAAAATTCCGAGTCCTAATAGCCTACAACGTTATATATACTATGATAGATATAAGGAATCTAGATATATATGAGTGAGATAGGTGCTCATCTTATATATATACTCTCACTAATATTAATCTAATTCTATACTACTCCAAAAAGGTACGTTTTCAATTAGTACCGAGCATTAAAAATAAAATTCCATTATCGCCACATCGCTCTTAGTTCATATCTTTACTGCTCCTAGGTCGCAATAGTATATATAAATATCTATGAGCTCTTGTAAATATAATATCTATAGGCGCCACATAAATCCACAGTCCTCACTAGGTATTTTTCTGACTCAAGCATATAATGAATCGTTGTCAATCCGTAACGAGAGATGCTCAAAAACTGTGCCAAGCGCTCCTTGATAACTATTAAATTAAAAAAATAAGAATAATTATGCGAGTACATACGCACATCAAATTCTATATATGATCACAGTATCCTTCCTCAAATTTATATCTGTGAAGTTATCTAGAAAAAAGTACAAATATTATATCAAAATTGAAAAACAATTCTTGATATCTCGAGACAATTGTGTGAGTGATCGAGAGAAAAAAATAATTCTTAATAGAGACCACATAAATCAGTAGTTTAATGATAAAGAACTGTTGTCGAGACATGCAAATATACTATACTTTGCTAGACCATATATTATCTCTCTACACAAAATTATATCTTGCCATGTACCACTTGAAATTGAATCTTTTCCAAACAAAAATTCTAGCATTTACTTTCATCATCTATCACTATGGTTATTTTATATTTATACTAACTAAAACAATCACATCAATAGTGAGTACCGACCACGAGTACAGCTATTATTATATGTGTATGATGTATTATAGGGTTAAATCTAAATAAGTTAGTGCCCTCGCACTCATTTCATACTACTTCCGAAGACATATGGAGGCTATATATAAGTCGTGTCACCGATATAATATATATGTATGGTTGTTCATATCTAATCAAGGTAAAACTAGTTACTCTAAATATGAAAATGCTCTAACGGCCGTATTTCCTATAACTATATATTTCGCACGTTCACTCATAAATTTATGTATATATATTATATGTATACCATGTATTAGATACCGATATAATCACTCCACGGTTATACAAAATAAAATAATATTTATTCTCACGTAAAATATATTATTTTTATCCTATGTTATTTCTTGTGTTATAATAAAAAAAGTTACATATAATATAATTGTAATATTCATATATATAATACGTTATAACCCTTTACGCGTCTATATATTGTTTCTATAATTTACTGGTGGAGAAAGATACTATATACTTCTCACTCAAACCGTTATGTATTAAGCATTTATATTATATAGTGTTTAGTACCAAATGTATCCATTATATATCAAATATATTTGTGCAAGCTGCTATATATTGCCCTAAATGTCACTGATAGGTACTAATTCACCTAGGTTATACAACATGCCTACTATATGTTCGTCCGAGAGTTCCTACTCACAATATATATATCCATAAACTCAGATCTCACTATTAACGTTAAAGATAAAGTAAGTTGTATATTAATATATATATATATATAGTATAGGTTACATGTTAGTTTATAATCTCCTCTATCGAAACCTGAGGTTATATTTTACACCAAAATTCAATATACCAATGATTGTATATCATGCCATACAGTATATAAATTTAGTAGTTCAGTGTTTAGTCTATAGTTTATATATTAATTATATTATATTATATATAATAAATAATTTAGCCCAATGGTCAAGCCTCACTCAGAAGTAGCCACAAATCCATATCTCAATAATAAACTAACTAAACAGTCTGGAGCCGGATGTGAAATGCGAAATACATGCTGGGATGCTGCCTTAATTTTTAGTGCGTAAAAATGCTTAAAAAAAAAATAACTATACACATACAAATTGATTCAAAATAGCGCTTTATGATATTTTCTATTAAAAGGAAATAACATTTAATCCTTATGCGTTATCTTGTGCTTGAACAACGTCAATGTAAGTTTGTTCCACAAAAGAAAGACTTTAAAATGAAAAAAAAATCAAATAAATAAAAATATTGTTAATAATTATAGTATATGATTAGAAAGTCTATTTAAGACTTTATTGGTAACATTCGTTTAAATAAAATTTTATTTCATTATACTTATAAAAAGGTTGGTACTTTTTGCGCCTTTTTTATTGTAATCTAATAGGACGGTGACCCTCAAAAGACAGAAATAATACGGCGCGACCGAATGGCTCGATGCGACTTCCGAGTGCAGTACTTGAATTGTCTTCTCTGCCATTCCGAGAGAACTACAGGAGGCTTGGCATATTGGACTTACCTTTTTCCCCTCTCTAAGAACGAAGTCGAGTGTCGCACCCTTGACCACTCTAACTGCTACTTTGGATATTTGTGAAGGGGTTTCTGTCTTGCGGCCGTGTGTGGTTCCATTCGCAATATCCTCCTCACCCAATTATCGGGGAGATATTGAAAACGTATCCCCCCACTTGTGATTTACACCTAGACCTCGAGAGATAATTCTAGGCCCTTCATATCTTCACAATTAAAATATCCTTTACAAAGATTCATAACATCCTATTGATTTATATCATTCCTCCCATGGCACCCTAAATAATGTTTATGAATATAGATCTTTCTCTTTATTTTCTAACATTTTCCCTAACTTCAATAAATTACAAGCACGATTCCAGGGCAATGAACGCATCAGACTTTTGTTTAATTACGCGATTTGTAAAGATAAGACCTTTATTCACACTCTCTCTTTTAAGTTTCCTTTGCTATAGCTTGCTAGTGATCCATTAAGACAATTGATTTATTTTCTAAACAATCCTTTTCAACCTGCCTGTATCTATCTTGAACAGCATAGCATATTACCCACCATAACCCTATTATATAAGTTTAAAGAATTTTTCTTAAGTATTATAAGTAATCGAAAATCTGCCTTCAGCACTAAATAACTTGTCTTAAATTATTGGAAATGAGATAGTGTTCAATTATATGGTCAGTATATATAATGATTTAATAGTTATATATATCCATTATTTAATGAAATAAAATTAAAGGAATACATAAATGAAAGATGATTAGTAGTATAATAATATATGAGCATTAATCAAACCAACTATAATTATTAAAAGATCATAAAATTAAATGGATCATCTCAAGTATGAATAATCTTTTTACGAATATTTTTTTTTATTAAATTTAGACATAGAAAGTTATTTAAATATAATAACCTTAGTTCCTCATAATTAATGAGGGCATAAAATTAGTTTTTCAATAGAATACTAAATATACCAAGGTCATAAAATAATTTTCATTCTCAGATAATTTATACAACTAGTGAGAAATGGGGGGGGAGGCAATTATCATATTATTGATGTAATCACACTAAAAAATTAAAAAAAATAACTTGTTTAAATTTATAATATCAATATGTATAACAGTGGTTGCAATTGGTCAACTACCCCTTCAGTCTTCCGAAGAGTGAGTTTATTTTATAATAATAGATTACACTTGATCTTAAAATACCTGATGTTGAATAGTTGTCGAAATTCTAAGAGTATATTACTCGTGAACGTATGGTAATAATCCTCTTACTCTATAAAGAAGCCTGATATATAATAAGCCATCGCCTCGACCTCATATATTATATAATCATACTCAACATAGTAATATGAACCTAAATATTTATCATAATATATTCTACCAATTCTATCACTATTATGCTGCTGTATAGTATATGTACCCGATTGAATGATGTTCGCTAAATAATAAATCCTAGTTTACCTAGTACTAAACAAGCAACAAATATATAAAATTATTAGTTATATATCCCTTATATATAATTTAAATTATTAAGTTTAAATGAAAGGGAGACCTTTGCTTTGTTTTAGCAGCTGCAGCGGTACAGTTTTCGATTTTTTTTGATTTTCTTTTTACACTTATAACCTTCACTAGCTAATCTAATCGAATTAATAAATTTCTCAATTTTAAAAGGAGTGGTGAACGGGGACATGATTATTATTATTAAAGATATTATAAATCATAATTATATATTTGAACAAATATAAAGAAAAATATTATACAATTAAAATATTGTAAAAAGATATAAAAATGAAATTCGTTTTATAAATACAAGTACGAAACTTACAGAAAAAACCAATTACAGTATTTGAATCGGAATCAGCGTGTAAACTTTATTACAAAAATGTAAAAATGAAAAACAAACAAATACAATCATAAAAAAAAAAAATATAAGCCCTATTATGAGTCAGGCGCGCGCCAATCGCGATCGGCCAGTTGGGAACAGAGGGTATATGGGCATGGACAGTCTTCTCCATACCCACCCATTAACCTGATAAGGAGGCGCGGGAAGGAGCCCCGCAAGACACTCCAAAATATTACTAAGAGGACGAGGCTGGCGGGTTCCGGTCTAGACACCTCCCCTGTGCGAGCCGCTCGTATTAAGTAGATGAAAAACCTACCTGTCAGTCTTTCCACCCGAGGTATTTGATTTGAAAAGGCACTTACAGCTAATACCCATGTACTCCTGGGCCAATCTTTTTGCCCGTGGGGTTTTACCCTAAGGAGTGCTGTGTCCAATTAGTCTAATATTCCAGAGAACACACACACACCTATTTAGAGAACTGACGGTAGGTCGTATAAAAAACCGGATAAATGGTCCTTATTGAATAGTTTCTTTCTGAATATTCATAGTCCGTCACCCAACAATTAACTTGACTGTTTAGGAATTTCCTTAAACAGATATACCTAGAAAAATAAGTATTTAACCATTAAAGACAAACAAAATAAAAAATCGAACAACACTGTACCATGAGATCTGAAAATCAAAACATATAACTAGAGTCATTAATTAGAAATACCTTTTCCTTAACCAATAAGCCTATACCCATATTAAATATATATTAATATAATTAGATTTAATATATATAATATAAATAATATAATATATATTATAATAATATTAATATTATATCTTTATAAAAAATATATAATAACTCAGTATTATATAATTATTTCTATATTATATATTATTATCCTACAATATATTATAGATTATATATTACTATATATATATATAGGCTCTTCAAACCTATTTTGATCTTACCCGTAAATTTAAAGACTTGGGGAAATTTTAATCCGAATTTTATTATTTATAGATGGATAATTTACATTTTATTCTCTTCATTATATGGACTTTTATTATTTTATAATTTATAAAAAAAAAGACTTCTTTTTTCGCATTTTTATATAACTCACATCGAATATAACCGGTTATATTTGGGTTTTATTAATCAAGTATTATTAATTTATTGACTTAGTTGTATTATTAGGCTAGTGTTATAGTCACTAGCCATACCGTGGCCTTAAGTCATTAAACTGCGTAGTGATGAGAAAATTCCTGAAGGGTATTTTTTAAAATATACAGAGAAAACGAATATTAGGTTGTATTTAGATTTTCCCAAGAATGCAATATAATAAAATATGAGAGTTAGATAGTGAAATATATTGTCAAATATATTGAATTGCGTTATTATATATAAACCTAAGTAAATTAAAAAAATAATATAAACAAATACTATTTCTTAATACTTATTGATACAATAAACAACAAAAAGGGTAATTTTATTTGTAAAGTTTACATAGTTGTAAAAAAAAAAACACAACATTAAAAACAAACTAAAAACTGTCTAAACTCGGGATTTTAGTATCTGGGACTTGTCTTTTACTAAAAGAACGTCTCGAAGTAGATAAATAAATAAATAATAGTCATAAGATATGGAAATGAGTCGAGGTGCTTATGTCGGCCTATAGGTTGGACGTACAGGGGATCTATCGTTCCTCCCCTCTGAGTCCTCCAATACGGCTTCCAAGCCCCTTATATTAATTATAAATATAAATATTAGCTAATGATTGTCTATCATGTTTGGGTCTTTTTTAAGTTGATCTATATGATATTTCCATGTGAACGTTCCTAGATAACGTTGAAGATTTCTCTTTAATTTTTTATCCAACAAAATATAATAAATATAATAATTATTATATATATTATAATAATTATAGAATATATATTATAGTATATTATATATATGTATTAATATTAAATATATATATTAATATATATTAATATATATTATATATTATATATATATATATAAATATATAGTAATAATATAAATAATATATTATATATATATATATATATATAATATATATAAAATATATATATAACTATATAATATCTTAACTAATATATATTTATATATTATATATTATAATATATATTATTATAATCTATATATTATAGTATTTATATTATTATATATCAAACATAAAATAAACATCATAATATTACCAATTTAGGAAAAGTTTTCGTTCCATTTTTAATTCTTATAATTATATTGGTATCTATTATTTTAGAAGGGTTAAAAGAATGTAATTACAAATTCTAATTATTAATGACGGATGCGAGAATGCATTTTTTCGCATCCGCAGGAAGTGTCGAGGATGTTTGATTTTAACATAGTCAGTTCAGAAGAATGCAGTGAATTTATTAGTAGCATAATGCTGAAATGATTATTAAATATATATATTTTATATATATATATATATTAATATAAATATATATTATATTATATAATAATATATAATATAATATATATATTAATATATATAATATATTAATAATATATTTAAGTTAATATTAATATATATATTACTATATAATATAATATATATATATATTATATATAATATATATATATATATACTAATATCTATTAAATATAAATATATATATATATTAATTAAATACTTAGAAATATATATATAATATTATTTTTATATCTATATATATAGTAGTGATTATTTAAATTAATACGTTAGTTTTAATGCACACAAAATCTATTAAATATAATGTTACCTAGGGTCGGGACGGGGAAACAACTCAAATGGACCCCATCAACCTCTTTCCCTAACACCCCCGCGACCTTAATGAAAGAGATTTTACCTGGATTATATACTTTTTTAGCAACACTGTAATGTACAATTCAAAAATTATATAATTATATATATTTATTATATTGAGGAGGGTTGTGCTGAGAGAAATATCAATTTTTCAGCCTTTTCTGCCTTTTCTGCTGAGAGTCTGTTAATTGCTCTTTTCATCATATTATTAGCTCTAAAGGCTATAATATAAAATGAAAATTGCTAATACTCTCTACACTTGGAACATTAGTTGTGGAGACAAGCCAGGTATAATTTATCCTTGAACAAGTTTATCTAATTTAGCTTAATGATGTATGGGTTATGTTTAAACATTTTGCATAATTTGCTGTGCAACTTATAATAATTAATATACAATATCACACCAATCATGATAGGGATCTTTCATTTGATTCTATTAAGTATCTTAAAGTTCGTTTTTCTTATAAGGGTATAAGTTTTCAATTCAATTTGACATATACGACACTCTTCTATTGATACATGCGTAAGTAGGTGCGTTTCTTCATCACTACTGTGAACTGTATAGAATAAATATCTTCCAGTATAGAATCTCGTTATTGATTGTTACTTTGTTTATAGAAGATGTTGCGCTGTAGTATTTCATTTTTTTGCCCTTTTTATGGCATGTGATAATAACTATAATTAAATAGACTGTCTTCGGCTGAAGTTTTCTTGCAAGTTTACTCAAGTCGTTAGGTAAGTCAAAACATAGGGTATTCGATTGGGTACCACCAAAACTATTCGTGTCCACATGTATATCATTCTTTTTGAATCTTAGTAGTTTCATTTCTAGGAGTGATAGTTTTCAAATCATTGTCTACTACTATTTAACATCTTTTAGTAATGCGTTAGTTGCTTCTAAATTCACTACATGTACTATGTAGAAATTCTTAATAGCCAGAGAATCTGTTATTTGAGATTAACTGTAAGAAAGGTGTTTAGGTTCTAGGTAGAATTTTTTTTTCTCTTTTAATAGGGGTGTGAACGAGAATTAATAGATCATGTTCGGATTGATAGATTATTTCAACGTGCAATCACAAAGTTAAACAGATTAACTTGTTCTATAATTCGTTACAAAAAAAAAACTTCTTTTAATAAATAGTAACATAGGGAATCTTAATAAGTAAAGGTTTGCTTTAAATAGTATGAATAGAGATACTAATTATTTCCAAACAGAACCAAAGGTTTTTTCTAGCTTTATTAAGTTTTAATACATCTTTCATTTCATATGTATAATCCAGTCTATCATTATTCATGTTGAAGATAGGTGTTTAAAATAGTACTAATCCTTTAAGCGTTGAGATTAATTGAGTTATTACATAAGAGTAGCTTGGTAGTTTCTAATCAAATGGTTTATTCAGTAGCTATTAATGCTAGAATGTTGATATTGAAATGTCATTTTTAACCAATAAATTGAATAAGCATGTTTAAAACTTGTTGGAATACGAAATAAATCTGGGCGAAATCGATATAGCTAAAAGTAAATATCATTTAAGAGCTATATAAAGACATTTCTTAATCCATCAATATGAAGTTAATGTTACTATTGGCACGAAAGTAGGTAAATGTCTTTGATAACATTAAGATATGTGATATATATCAAGCTGTTTTTGAATTGCCTTCAATCATTTATAATATTAATAACATTTTCATGTTTGTGCTTATTAAAATACGATAAAAGTATGTCTTAATTTAAAATATATCTATTCTTATCAGATCTCTGATCATACATAAAACACTAACCACTCAACAGCAGGGCAAAGCGTGGCGACTGGGTGCGGATTTGCGGAATCTTTATGAAAATGTGCGGATGCTACCGCGGAATATCGCGCTCGAGAAAGATAGCGGATGCTGAAAATGTTTACTCTGCGATGCACCATTGCATGGAATAAATAGATTAAATTGGAGTTAATATTGTATATGATTATTATACTGATACACATAAATTAAAGTAATAGTCTAATAGTGTGAACTCACATACCTTACCTATTAATAAGTCAGTACGCAAAACTATGACCTATATATATATATATATAGGTCCGTAGTGAGTGATATAGTTAGCTATTGCACGCTAATTTTAGTTTGTAACTAACTTTGATTAATTCTTTTCAGATATAATTTATACCTAGTGATAAGTTAATATACCGCTTATTATCTCTTTCCCAATTAGTATAGAAGTAAGGGCGTTATTTACTATTGTATTAAAGAATAAGTTCAATTTGGGAGTGATATATATAACTATAGAGTAATTTATGTTGAAATCTGTATAGTTGTATAAGTATTAGATTAATATATTTGACTGTGATTAAAGGTGAAGTTATGCACAAATACATAATTAGAATTGTTAGTATTTATGTGTGCTTACCTATAGTAAATTCTCCTATATAGATAGCTTAAACGAAGCTGATTTATATTTTATATTCTGCGTTGGTGTTATTAAGACCATTTCTATCACTTTCGAAGCCAAATTTTATGTTGTATGGTGCGATGCTGAGACTTTCCTAGCTCTTCCCGTCTTGCTGCTCTCTCTGCTGCGTCTTACTAACTCTCTCCTCTCTCTCTCTCTCTACGTCTTGCGTGCGTAGATGTCTCCTCTTCTTCTGCGTGCGATCTGCAGTCTACAAAGGCCTCTCTACTCTCACGTGGGTATATATTTATCATGTAAATATTTATACATTTAATATTGCTGTGATGTGAATGGCCAATTAGGACTTGTAAATATTATAATTAGAAATAAATTCTACTTATATTTATATCTAATAACCATTTATATGAAAGTATAAACTCTCAATAAACCATATATCAGGCCTATTAATTTTATTCTATTCGTGATATCTACCGTTCTTAAACCCGTGGAATAGTGAGTTCCGAACCTCCTAAAGTGGAAATATCCGCGTAACCATATAAATGGAGTATGAATCTGTTTTCTTAATAATCTTGGTTTCCACGGTGATGTTAATTCTTATGAATTTTAATCTGTGGGCTGATGTTCCGAGGAGACGACTATAAAAGATTGATCTTATACCTGTAACATTAATTTACACACAATCTTTGTTACTAATATTCTGAATTTAATAGTTTGTTAATATTGTTAATAACTTCCTACAACCAAATTATCTAATTCTTATTAATTGGTGATTAAAACCTCTATAACGTCATTTTCGGGTGTTGATTTTCTGTGTCTGTAGCATTGTTTCGGCGTTTTAATCATTTTTTTCCAAAAACCTTAATTTTTGGACATTTTTTTATATACGTATCAACTACAATTTTTTTTTCGAAATTGAACTTTCAAACTTAGATAATATTACATAGATGTGTGATCATATTATTACGCACAAATATAATGCACATCTAGAAGTTTTTTGATTACATAGGGAAAATTTGGTGCTCGTTAAGCTATTGTAACGAATAATTATATCCTAAAAAACCTAATATAACTGTTTATTTTTTTTAAATGCTGACTTACAATTTCCAGAAAAGATTCAAAAATAAACTTCTTTACGTTGATAATATTTTGTAGACGTAATGTATGAACCTTATCTATGTATATTTCAAGGTTTAATAAAGTAATTTCTACATAATGTATTTAAATTTGATTATAACAGCAAATTTTATATTACAAATACATAAATTATCTATTATTATTATTAAATAAATGAAAACGCATGAACAAAGACTACAGACACAAAAAAAAAAAATCACCCGAAAATGACTTTCTTAGAGGATAAACAAAAAAGAGCTGCTTCGTTTTGACTCTTTTTTCCCAATCAACATTTGTCGCTAGAAATTTAAGAATTTACGTCGCTCCATTTACCGGAAGTGGAGGCTCACAAAATTGAGCGCGGTTCCTACACGAGATCTCCCGAAAGCTCTTAAGTTGAATCTTTATATCACTCACTATCTATGTCTTTCTAACTATCTCATATAATATCGTGTTTTCACATTCTATAGTACTGTACTCTCTCTCGTCCTCTATTCACCTTCTCTTCTATTCATATCTTATCTCGATCTCTATCTACTCTCTTCTCTCTCGTTTACTTCTCTCTCCTTTCTACTCATATCTCCTACTTACTTCACGATAATATTCTACTCCTCTCTATCTTATTCCTATTCCACTATATCCCTTCTCTTTCTTAATTCTCCTACTCTATCTATTCATTACTTTATATATTATGTACTATTTATTATATATATATACTTAAATATATTAATAAATTAGTAATATGTCAAAAAGTGCGGATAATAGGTCATCAGTGTAATAAAAAAAGATTATTTATATATATATATAATAATATAGATAATATAGTATTATATTATTATATATTTATATATATTAATATATATATATATAGATATTAATATAATATTTTATTTAAAGATTTTATTTATAAAATTAAAGATAAATAAGTTTTTATTTATTCATATATATTTATTTACTCTATATAAAACACCAATAATATATATGATCATATAATTATTTATATATTATATATTATTATATAATATTAATATATAATACTCATATAAAATTAAATATTAATTATATATTATAATTATAAATATATATAAATTTATATTAAAATATATGCAAAATAATTGAGATGGACTTCTAACAGAACAAGTTTTTATCTAAAGAGAAATATATTTAATTAAGTGTCATAATTTATATATTTAATACTATACTATTAATAATATTCTAAGTGTATTGGTTAGTCTATCGTAGTATGTTATTCGGAAAATATAATTTAAAATGTAGTTATATTCATATATTAGAATTATAAACTATGATGATTGAATTTTCGAACCTTTACACTTACTCTATATTAATAAAAATTATTAACACTTTATTGGTGCAAAAAATATTATTATTATTAATATTATAATATATTATTTATTATTTTATTAATTATATATAATATAATAAATAGATAATAATATAAGTATATGATAATTTTAAATCCTTTTAATTTCTAATTAATATTAAATAGATAAAATAATGTATATTAACAAGAATTATCAAATATATAGAATAATAATATATAATTAGAAGTTATATATATTTTAAATATATTAATATACTATTATTATATAAATATATTATATAATATATTAATATATATAATAATATATATATATAATATATTAAATATATATATATATAGTTATAATATATATATATAATATATATATAATATATATATATTATATATAATAAATATAATAATATAATATAATATATAATATATATTATATATATATATATAGTATGATTATATATAATATAGTAATATATATAATATTACAAAGGAGGTAACGTTATAATTTCATTTCCAGAATAATAATAATTATTTAGGAATAAATCAACTTTTCGATATTTGATTATAAAATAGAGGTAGGTGGGAAATATCTGAAGGCCGATTGTACTTTCTAGCTACACCTGGTTATTTAACAAAAATGTGTTATGGTTTTCATGTGAAAACCATTAACCTAATATATAATAATATGTATTTACATAATATTGAGGAATGTGTAAGTGTTGAATAATAGAATAGAATATATGACCGATTATTATATAAATTATATGTAATACTTAATAAAGATTTATTAAAATAGTTTTTACTAAACCTATTATAACTTTTTCTTAATATAAAGATAAGAACAATGTAAGAAGGCTCCTAATTATTGATTATATCCCAGTTCTTCTATATATTAGTCATATGGCGATAATTAGAATATTTATTAACAATTTATAATTAATTAAGAATCTAAGTAGATAGATATATGTACATGAAGTATATAAAATTGCTTCCATTTATTTGTTGCTTACATTCTCAGTGTATTGTATCTTTAACTTTTTGAAATAATGGGTCCACATTAACATTACTCATACTCAGTGAATACGTGACACATCTAGCCTTAACCGAATTATAAGACGTCCATATTTTTACATGAAATATTACATATTGAAGCCATGCTTAAAATGTCTGTGCGAGAAGGATACCGAAATAGCTTTCCCAATCTTCTCATATTTTGAAATTCATCTGATTATCACCACTCTCCATTATCTTCTAAACTAAAGCTTTATCTTTAATTTATAAATATATTCTTTATCTCAACGTTCAATAATTTTGATATGTGAGAAATAGAACTGTTGCGTATACATATAAGTAAATATATAATAATGATTTGTTGAAATAAACAATATACTCTTAGGAAAAGAGTGAGTGGCGGTAATCTTCTTGATATGCACTCTATGCCAACTATAAGCCTTGCTCATTCAAGGAGTCACAATTTTGGCGAGCTCACAAACTTCACATGTATGACCGATAGCCTAATGAACAATTGAGATGAAACAATGTCTCTGCGTCGACATCTTCACAGAAAATAGAGAAATTTTTTAATTATTTACAGCTAGTTATACCTTGATTAATAAGGATCAGCGTGAGAACTTATATCTTAAACTCTACGAGATTCTATACGTGGCCACCTTGCTCCGTCGAATAGTAAGTAAGAATTGAAATATCTTTTATATCGAATAAATATTAAGAATATAATAACATATAAAGTAACATAAAAAGACTTGCCATCTATTCTGCTATACATTTTCCATAGCTATTCATTTAATAATTATGACCATCTACTTGCATCATACCAGAGTAAGTTTAGAGCATTAATTATGTTTTAATTAGTTTCAAGTACAACACTTTTTGTTAGGGGTTTTCATTTTGGTGCTATAATATTATTAGTTTTATCTTCTTCATTATTTTGTCAATATTAATATAGGCAAATTATTAACATATGAAGTATGATAATGAAATAATTTCGATCTTGCTGACAAAGAGTATCTAATATGAGAGGGCAAAGTTACCAGAGATCTTATGTTAACAAATCCTTTGAGAGATAAATTAATAATGATATGGTGTGGTTATTTAAACGTCTCCGTGCGAAAAAAGGTTAATCTACAGTTTCGCCTGACGGTTAATATTAAATAAGGAAGGTGATATAATTAGTCTATGATATTTAGCTTCAGGTTTATAGAGGGTACATAGAGAAATAGTATAAGATGCTCTACTTGACAAATCTAGCCAGAGTTTAAAATCTCTTATTATCAATAACAGCGGTGATTAAAACAGGACAAGTTTCCATAAATCAAATACAATGTACCCTTATGGACTCAAGCCTTTCTCTTTCTCAATAATACACTATCGCTCTTGATTAAGCTAATAGCATACCTCTAATTAAATTAAATTTTACATCTAAATTATTTTATCATAAATCTACTTTATACTTGTGAAAGATCGTAGCTTTAATTCAAACTAGAGTACAAAGTAAAAATAAAAAGTGGAAATCATTTTTCCGAAGATTTACAACTCTATTGCCTTTCGTTAAAAGGGTAATGCTAGGCTTGCTTACGTGCAGCCTTCGTAGTTAGTTCCTTAATGTACTTCTCCTCTTTAGCTGTCAGCATTATATCTTCACTATTTATTAAGCGTTGATTGATTAAATTTATTAACGCCTCTTCAATCGATTAGACATTAATATATGCACTTATTAAACGTCACGGATGCCTATGGACGCCACTGATAAATAAAATTTCACATAAGTATTTGTATGAGGGTACTATTGATATTGATCAATCGGTATTACTCTCGAAGTATTCTGTACAAAGTATCTTTTAATTATAGGATGACGCTACTATCATTCCTAATAATATGTAAACTAAGCGTAACTAATCCCTTCATAGCTAATATATAGTTCTCTATTACCATCCTAAATTGAGCCGACATTTTTAGAGAAAAATTTATATTTGATCTGCATTCTTATGAAAGAAGGGTCAGAAGGAGTCGTGACCACGTCAACTTGTTAACTTTCGATTATGAATGAGTGTAACTTATATAAATATAACTATATGATGACCATCACCTATCGAGTAAGCTAAACTTCTATTCTCTCGTATAATGTGTGGATGTGAGTGAAAGCTCGGATAGAATTTAAATCTTTCTTACATCTCTGAATCTTTATTACTCTGATGATGTAACTATTAAGTGATCTATTGTCTCAATTCTAATACCAGTCTCTAAGATAAATTGGCTATCATTTAAGATACGGGAACATTGGACCCGAATTGTCCTAATCTGAGTCTTAATCAGATTAGTAATGACAATCTGCAACTGTCATAATCAATCTTTCGTGATTTCCTCTAGTCACTATAATTGAACAAACTTTTTATAATTAGTCTAAGGTGAGAAGCTCAAGTATTCTTTTTTCTTTTAAATACTTCCTCGTCTATCATAGTCACTGTATACTATAATTCATCTTATCTTGATGGAAATTATATGAATAATAAACCTAAATTATGTGATAACGGCCTATAAGTACTAGAATATAACGTTAAAGTTAAATAATATTAACTTCGCAACCTAAAAACGTGCGCGTTAATTCTTAATTAACTACAATTCATCCTCTGAATGGGTAAATAAATCAAATCATCTTAAATTAACTTAATCTACGAGATTACAATAGCAATATAACTAAGCTGTGTGTGAATCATTTTTAGTATGGTATTCATCCTTGTATTATAAGGCGCATACTAAGGCCATATATGAAAAAACTGTGTTCAAAAATCCTTATACAACTAAGCGGAGATTTAAATTTTCTGAAGCGTCGCTAGTGCTCTTACCGTATATATTCGGTGTTTGTTAAGTTTTGTTCTTCAGAATTTTAAATATTTCTGTGGTGTTTTCTTTCTATACTTTTAATCCCATAAGATATAATACGGTTTAAGTTACCTAATACTTGGTAGGCTATGACTCATTATTGTGATTTTTAGGCAACAGTGTGGCTGATTTGTGACCCCACCATCATCGCTACTAGGTTATAACTTGTAATTTTTAACTTTTATGGAAGTGCGTATGAGATCGCAGTCTTGTCTATGCAAACAAATACAAAATACGATTAATCAGTTTACTATTCGACGTGGCTATGAACTTAACTAACTGATATATTTAACTCATTTCGTTTGTTTATTATAGCCTCTTTCAAACCTTGTTTCCAATGTTTATTCCAATATCTTGAAATCATCTATGCGTGCTTCGTAAATGTAATTAATACGAATTCAGTTTAGTGAGTATGTCATGGTGCTGGGTGTATGTTAATACATAATGCCACAATTAATGTCGTTGTAGATTAATGTTATTTTTTTTAATAACTTTTTATCCTTTTAATTTTACGATCCGTTCTTCCATTAGCCTTTCGTACCCGTATAAGAAATAATGAAAGTGATCATCATAAGAAACTATAAACTATATTTAAATATAATATATTTTATATATATATATATATTATATATATATATTATATATATTATATATTATATTTATTGAGTAATGTCATCGAATATCCCTAAATAATAATCCCAGTAGAATCCGATTAATAATAATCGAAACTTACAAAATAAAGTTATCAATATCAGCCCTTCCAGTAATTTTTACAGAAAATTCAGTTATTTATAATATCTGAATATACTAATTATACAATATTAATTTCCTTTCGTTATATATTTATTATAAATATAATTCTGTCTTGATATTTACTAGATCGTAAGTATTTGTATAATCTTTATTTTCTTCTTATATATTAATATCTAAAATATAAAGAACTAAAAATGGAGTTATTTTATTAGTTTATTATTATATTATGTAGCATATATTATATTATTAATAAATTTATTTATTTTTTGTAGGTAGTGATGTAAATAAACAGCCTCTTCAACCCACCTACACCCCCCTTAATACCTCTCTCGGCCTATACCCATCACCACACACCATTTCTCACCTCCTGACTCATCCATTATCTCCTCGCCAAACATCCTAAGCGTTACCCTACTAATCCTCCCTCCATTTATCCCTCCCTCTCTATCCTATAGAAGCATCTCCTTTTATATCCACATCCACTCTACCTCCTTATCCTTAAGTGTCTATCCCCCTAATTCCTCTTTCATCTCTTCCTATCCCCAATCGCGTACTCATCCCATACTCTACTCTATAACCAACCTCTTACATGTTCACTCCATTCTCAACCAGTTATATAACCTCAAATTAACCATCTTAACATTTCCCTTCCTCCGCTCCTTCGCGCACTCTCTCTCTCTCTCTCTCCATCATCAACATACTCTCCTACTTCATACCCACAACATAATTATATGTCCTAATCCTCTCCCTTAATATCTACTATATCTCCCACAAAACCGCTTCTCTTTCTACCCCCTTTCATCTCATAAAATTTAACTTCCAATCATTACTTACCTGTAAGATACCCTAGCATTTCAACTCACCCCACGTTCCTACACCTCAATTTACACCACCGCTCGTTACACAACTTTTTCTAAAAACTATTATTACTTACTTATATCTTAACTTTCTTGTGATTAAAAATTCCCCCCCTTTTTTTCTCATACCTTTCTTTAGACCTCTCAACGCTCTCATTCCTTCTCTCCTACTCTATCGTCTTATCTCCTCTCCTATTTTCATACCATCTCCTCTCTCCTTTGAGCCCCAAAAGTCCATCCCCTAAATACATCTAAAAATCTGTACTTCTTCCAGAACTACACTCCCCCACTATCGAACCTCAACCCCTCCCCTCCACTCTCTCCTCCTCCTCAAAACACTAACACTTTTACTCTTACAGGATTTATTTTAAGCCTCACTATTTGTGTCAGACACATTCTTACTCAAACTCCCTCACCATAAGTACTCTATAACCCTTCCGCGCTCTGTCGTCCACTATAGGACAGTTATCATTCCTGCATCTTATTTTCATGTTCACTCCCTTCTATCATATCCCATTATGTAACGATATAATCCACTCCCCTCCCCTCCCATACACCAATTCCTCTGCATAACTCTCTATTCGCACATAAACAAATGATAATATCCTCACGGTCGTATCATTATATAGCATCCTGCCTGTCTACATTCGTAGTCCTTCGTCGCCCCACTCCCAAATAATCTCACTCTCCCCTGTCTCTTCTACACTTACTCTCAACACACGATTCTACAGTACTTCTTGTGTGAATAGTAGCTGCCTCAGTCTATCTCCTAATTTATCTCATAATAATATCTCTCACGCGCTATTCTTTCGCATATTTCCATCCAATCAACCCTCCACTGAATAATTTCACCTCTTAATTCACTCTAGTCATCATATGCTTTGACTCCTAAACGTGCTAAATAAATGACACCCATACACTTTCCCTTCCTCTCTAATACTTCTTCATACCCACAAGTCCATGATCGTTCTATTTCGGCTCTTTTTGATCGAGCAACCTCTTTCTCCTCTCTCTTATAACACAAACTTGTATTACTTCCCCCATTTTCAATTCCTAATTCTTTAATTATACACACTCTCACTTCTTCTCATAATTACTAGGAGTAATAATACTTAACACATATCCTATCACTCCTTATTGCTATCCATTACCGACATCATTAATCAAAAGACATATACCTCTATAATTCACCCACATTCCATCCTATCCCTCATTTCCCTATTACAGGGGAACCAAAAACATATCCATCCTCACCTAAATATCCTTTCCTGACAAGCTATACCTCGACCGCACTCCTCCGAACAGATATATTATGAATAGTACTAGTGACGAGCCTATCTTCTCTCTATCCACCAAAAATGATATATAAACCACACTCTCTGTTAACCAATTCCATTATCTCACCACACTACACAGAACAACATAGCGGTTATATTGCATACTCACTTTTATTATCCATATTTTAGATAGCTCTGACGACAAGTCTAAGCCTTTCTTTTTCAGCGAGTGTTGTGATATCACATTTTCGTAGTAAACCAACAGTCTCTAACCATTAACATTTATAAAGAATATTATATTCTAATTAAATATACAATAAATATTCACACATTATAAAAAACTTAACCACCTTCTTAATGGAATCTTAAGCACCCTGCACTACTTCCTCCTCTGGTTCTCCCACTCTAACCGACTAAGAACAGAGATATTGTCCACTAAAATATACGTCCGCGTTTTAATTCATACCACTCTATCTTTCCTACTGCGCCACCCTATCCTCTTCTCCAGGTATCCTATCACGCGAGTTCTTCCAATCCCATTAAATCTATCTCCCCCAACCCCTCCTTCTTTTCACTTCCTTTTTTTATTTACTTCTTTCCAAAAACATCTTACTTCCTGATTCAAAATTTTCCTCGACACCTTTCTACACCACTCATCTTTTGCTCTTCGCTTCGCCCTCTCCACCGCCCCTCTATTGATTCCACTCTAACCCTTCTATATTACTCCCTAGCTTTCCTCTACTCCTACTTCCCAACTCATTTCACATTAAGCTTCCTTTATTCCTTTTCACCACCTTCATCTCACTACTCCTCACTCACCATTCGCTCCCTTTCCTTCTGCTTGTCACCCACCCTTTTTGATCATCCACATACCCTTCTAGCCTATTCACATACTGCCTCCTTAAATCATCGTCCAGCTCCCCCTCCACCTCCCCAATTCACGTCCCTCTCACGTCTCTCCACCTGTCCTGGTGACTACCTCTTCAAATAAACATGCCGCTACTGATTGTTACACTACATATGTCTCCTCTCAAACTTAGTTCCACTCACATTTATCACCCCTATCACTCTCCTCTTTTCTCCCCTTTCCTTTAATCGTCCACCTTCTCCTCCCATCAACTTAAATAACCTTAGTCAACTCAATCACAAGAGTATAGATATCCGATTATCCCCCTCCCCACCCCTCTAAATACATTTACATCTACATCTAATAATCTAACTCTATCCTTCCCATTTACAACAATCACATTTAAATTATCAGTATACCTGTCACCTCTCTCCACAACATTATCAATCACTCTTTTCACATTAGTTATATACTTTTTGATTATAATAATTAAATTCACATTTTATTAAATTTTGAACCACGTATTCCCCACTATCATTCTTCTTTCAACATACAACTCTATACTCTTCTATTCCTCACTATATATTTACATTTCATCTACTTCCCCTACCTCCAATAATTTGTCCTATTTATTCTAATCCCACCCCCTCCCTACCACTCCTGCATTTAAAAATCACCCCAAAGAACAAATTTTACGTTTACCCCAAACTTTAACCTCAGCACTCATATCAACTCATTTTCCAATAATCTATTCAATCTCTCCTCCTCCCTCGCTCCATTCACTGGGTGTACATATGCACATATATAACAAACCCCACATTTCTCACCCCGATATTTCAACTTATATTTACCCACTAATTAT
>JABUQX010121891.1:50000-52223 GCA_015478945.1 Trachelipus rathkii | reverse complement strand
TATTATATATATATATATATATATATATATATATATATATATATATATATAGTATATATATATATATATATATATATATGTATATATATATATATATATTTATAATGTACTCATTACGGGCTTAGCCCTATTCAAGGAGGGGGAACTTCTAAGGTAATTGCTACCTAGATCCGGACGGGGATCGAATTTGGCTGCACTCTGCCTGCTCTACCGATTTAGCATCGGTATATATATATATATATATATATATATATATATATATATATATATATATATATATATATATATATATATACATATATATATATAAATATATATATAGTAAAGAGGTAGAGGATAAAGACAAAAATCTCTGTAAAGTCAAGGAAAATTTTTGTCAGATTCCTGGCCACTCTTTCGGGTTCCATACGGCCTGAAAACCAGTATTTGTAACAACCCTAATATATATGAAAGAAGAGAGAAAGAAGTGAGAAATATATATATATATATATGAGAGTATATATATATATATATATATATATATATATATATGTATATATATATAGAGATATATATATATATATATATACATATATATATTATTAGTATGTTAAAGTATATATATATATATATATATATATATATATAAAAAGATATTATGCTATATATATAATACATATTATATATATTATATATATATATATATATATATATATATATATATATATGGTTATTATATATATATATATATATATATATGTAGTTATATATATATACATATATATATTATATTATATATAGTTTCAAGAGCCAGAACAAATTCGTTTTTGTTTGTTTTATTAGTTAAATAACAACTGATTTTCTTGTTATATTCTTAGGAATAGTTTTTTCCAATTATTATACTACATAAATAACTGAATTAAAATGTTTATAAATTAGAGACGTTTGTTTTTTTTTTTTTAAATGTAAATTTTTTTTTTTCACAATAGAAATAAAAGAACACGTAGAAATTTTTAATGTTAAATCTTTATATTTGATAATCATTTTTAATTTTTTTTTTTAAATTAATTTATATATTAACCGAATGATTTACACACTACAATGAAATAAAAATCATAAAATCATCAAGACTGCAAGCAAAGAAATTAGCTCTAAATAATAAAAAAATAGAAACTGGTAAAAAAAAAAAAATACTTTTACGTAAAAAAAATGTTAAAACAAGAACTTTTTTTACAACCTAGTTCCTCTTTTCTATCCTTTATATATATATATATATATATATATATATATATATAGTTATATTATATATATATATATATATTATTATTATTATTATTATATTATTGTTATATATAGTTATATATATATGAGTTATATATATATATATATATATATATATCCAGCGCTTCAGATTGTCCTCGTCACATGTATCTTAAAACTATTAATGCTACAGTAAAACGGAATACATTACTGGAATGCTGGTCCAATTTTAGTCTTCAGTGCTGGAAAATGTTTAAAAAAAATCTAAAACTACAATAGCTACAGCTAAAAGGAATAATTTTTGGAATCCTGGTAAAATTTCAAATAGGAAAATGTAAAAAAAAATAAATAAACAAAAAATTGGCTATTTTTTTATGGGGAGTTTGAGCCAAGTGGGGTACATAGTATATTCACATATATATTATTTGTAAAGGTATTATTAATCAATGTAGCTCTGTTTCTGATTTAGAACGCTAGATTGTTCTCCATACCCCGTAGGAGGATCGAGGGAACCCCGCGACACCCAAATACCAAAGAGCGGTTCCGAGACCCTCCCGGAGTGGGGGAACAACCCACCCTCGTAGTTCCCTGGAGGCTGAGAGATCCGACCCTGGTTATTGGTGCGGTATACCCTTTGGGTATTCTTTGTAAAAAAAAAAGCAAAATTTAATAGAGTCTATTTATTTTAACGAGAAAACCAATAAAAGGCCTCTAAATAGGCCTTCTAATCATATTACTATAACTATTAACAATAATTTTTTTTCTTTTTTTAAATTTTACCAGGATTCCAAAATGTATTCCTTTCGCTGTGCTATTGTATATATATGTATATATTTTTTTTAATTTTTTTAAATTTTTTTTTTTTACATTTTCAGCACTAAAATTGGACCAGCATCATTCCAGCAATGTATTCTGTTTTACTGTAGCATTAATAGTTTTTAAGATACATATACGTACAATCTAAACGCTGACCTATATATATAT